>CAUYRH010118064.1:0-21136 GCA_963574655.1 Perodicticus potto
AAGTTGGATCTATCAGGTGCAGAACACAAATGTCTTAATGCTGTAATTGGGTAAATGAGGTGAAGGCTATGTTGATTAGTAGGATGTAAGCACTCCAATTTGTACAAATAATCAACACATTGAATCCCATAATGGCATAAACGTATTCGTGATGTACAAATAACTTAAAAAAAAAAAAAAAGAGAGAGAGAGAGAGTCAGCCTGTCCTTTCAAATTTTGAAGCCAGGCATTGACTTCTCCTCTCTAGCTATGAAAGTCCTAGACGGCATCTCCTTCCAATAGAAACCTGTTTCACCTACCTTAAACATCTGTCGTTTAGTGTAGTCACCTTCACAAGTTATCTTAGCTAGATGTTCTGGGTAACTTATATCATCACTTGCTTTTTCACCTTGGACTTCTGAGTTATGGAAATGGGTTGTTTCTTTAAACCTCATTAACCAACCTCCCGTAGCTCACCACTCTCAGCCTTCATAGAAGTGAAGAAACTTGGGACCTTGCTATGGCTTAGGCTTTGGCTTAGGAAATGTTGTGGCTAGTTTGATCTTCTATCCAGACCACTCGAACTTTCTCCATATCATCAATAAGGCTGTTTTGCTTTCTTATCATTAATGTGTTCATTGGAATAGCACTTTAATTTACTTCAAGAACTTTTCCTTTCTTTTTACAACTTGGCTAACTATTTGGCAGACAAGGCCGATCTTGGCATTCTACACGCTTTTCTATGCTAAGGAAAATCTGACCACTCCTTCCTTCCTCAGAAATATCCCCCTGGCCATACCAATTGCTTGTACTTATCCCCAAACAGTGTACTACTTCATCTGTCCTGTGCCTTTTTATACATTCTTCTTTTTTCCTGTAACTGTTGGTCCACTATAAATTGGTCTTACAAGGTCCAAATTACTGTCCAAGTCTCAGATCAGACATTAGCACTTCGATGAAATTCACCCTGACTCCCCAAGAGGAGTCATTAAACATTCCTTATCCTATTTTTGTAGACTATCTCTCCTCCGGACTAAGCTGGTGAAAGACAGGAACATCTCATTTCACTTGATTTTGGGTGTTATTGTATTCCCAACACCTGGCATGGTGCCTGGTGTATTGCAGAGGTCTATGTAGGAAGCTCTGATACCAAGGAACAGAAAACCCCACCTCAGAATGACTTAACCATTAAGAAAGCATGTTACTGCAGTACAACATGAAGAGCAAAGGCAGGACAGGATCCAAAGCTCATTTAGTTGTTCAACATTCATGTGAAAAATCTGGCGTTTCCCATCTCTCTGCCATTATCTTCAGTAAGGTGGCTTTGCCTTGGAGCCAGAGTCCTCATAGCCACAAGATGGCTGCCACATCTCCAGGCCCCTCATCCGGATACAACAACCACAAAGGAGGAAAGGAATTATTATGTCTTTTCTGTACCTCCTTTCCAGCTGCTAGAAACCCACCCAGAAGCCTTCATCAGACTTCTGATATTCCATTTCCCAGGATTAGGTTTTTATGCTCACTCAATTCATGAAGAAAATGAGATTACCATGATTACCTTGGGCTAGGGATCAGCCAACATTTTCTATAAAGAGCGAGACAGTAAATATTTTAGGCTTGGAAGACTATAACAGACTCACTTGCGACTTCTCGATGTGCCCTTGTATTAGAAAAGCACCCATAGACAATATGTAAACGAATAAGTTTGGTTATATTCCAATAAAACTATTTATGGACACTGAAATTTGAATTTCATACAATATTTGCATACCCATATTCTTCTTTTGAATGTATTTCAACCATTTAAAAAAACATTCTCAGCTCCAAGGCCACATAAAAACAGGCAACAGGCTGAGTTTGGCCCAAAGGCTACAGTTTGCTGACCATTGGCTTACATTATTTGAGGTCAGATGTAAGCCGAAGTGCCTTCCACTGCAATTTCCAAAGTGCATAATAAATACTTGAAAAATTAAAGGAATATTCCTTTATTCTTTGTTCACAAGAATTTCATAGAATATCGATGCATATAATTTTCTGAAAGATATTTTTAAAATAACTGCTTTACCGAATGATGGTGAATTTAGCAGAATTAAACAAACAAGCAAAAGTTGTTGTTTGTGACAGCTTAGGTATTAAATTATGAAAATAGAAGATAAGTAATATTTTAGGATGTGTAGGAACTACAGATTTGAAGAACTCCTCATGGATTTAAAGTCACAAGGGTTTGCTTTGATGGTAAGGAGGTGAAAGACATTACCTAATGGGTGTTTTCTATATTAACATCTTCTGACTTCACAATTTTCCAAACATAATGGTGCATGTATTCTGATGCAGGCAAGAGATAATTACAGAGTAACTGCTTACACTCAGTGTAAATTAATCAAATGTAAATTAAATAAACTGTAAATAGAAGATACTCCTTAGCTGATACCACAAGTGAATCACCTCCATTATAGACTCATTTTTGCAAAATTACATCTAATCATAGTATTTTAAGATAATGTTTGGCAAAACATCTCTAAATCTGTCAACAAAAGCAGCTATTACTTCTTTGCGACTGAATACCTTTGCCAACAAACACCCATCTGTCTGGAAAGATTTACTTATGGTTCTCCCTGAAGGCAGGGGTAAAATCTCAATGACCTCCGGAGGTTTCTTTCACCTTTGTGCATACAGAGTCAATAAAAATTCATTTTAAAGTAATCTTACTGCAAACCCTAAAAAAACTAAAAAGCTAAGATGTAATCGAGTCTATCCCAGAAATAGGTATTTTCTTAGTAATTATACAGCTAGATTTGTTTGGTAAACATTTTAATCTTGCTTGTCATTTTCTGCTTTAAAAGAGTCCAAACTCTTTAATATGGCTCATAAAAGCTCCTAAGTCCCAGTTAGCACCAATGTCTTTATACTTAGCTTGACTGATGTTTTTAGTTCTTCAATCACTGGTCTTGGCCCATGCAGTTCCTTCTTCCTGGACTTCTCTCTTTCCTCAAATCTCATTTACCCTTTGCTGTGGCTAAGGTGTACTTTTCCTGTAGGGCTGTGCTCTTGTTGGGGGATCAGGGAGCATTCTCTCTCTCTCTCCCCACCCCACCATGAATTAAGTGATTCTTTTTATGTACTCAGTACACCTTCCTTGATGTTTATAATCTAAGTACTTTTCTGTGTATTCGCTATTCCCTTAAGGGTTGAAGATAAGAACTGGGTCTTGTGTTTGTTACAGTAAAAAAACAGAGGAGGCTAGGCCATAGAGGTTTATGTGCCTTTCTAAGACGTTTGGGCTTTGTGGTGAAAGGTATGGAAAGAAGCCACTTGTCCGGCTCATGTATGCCTCACCAGAAAGACCATATTAGCAATGTCAGAGAATGGATTTCCAGAGGGCAAGGGAATGGGCAGTGAGAGGTCCACACAAGCAGCTCTGAGACCTGAGGAAAGGGTTGCCGTAGGCCAGGTCAGAGAGGTCGGGGAACTGATCTACAGTTACAAATGCCAGGGATGAAGCATCATGGTTAGTTTGGAAAGACATTGAAGAAGCAGAAAGCTGTACAAGTGCTGACCAGGCATATAGTGAACAGAAGGACTGAGAGAAAGCGGGGGGGAAAAAACTCAAGGGAAAATTTGGTTTCTGCCTTGCACAACTGAGTGGTAGTGCTGGTCAGCTGAGGAAGGATGCAGGAGGAGGACTGGGCTGAGGAGGGGGAGAGTGGGGACTAATCCCCTGCAGGCACACTGCCTCCAGGGAGCCCGCAGAGCACTCTGCTAGGAAAAGGAGTCGTCTAGACCATAGATAAAAACGTTGAGAGTCAGCAGGTCCTAAAGGGTAGCTCACACAAAGAAAATGTATATTGAAGGAATAGAGGACTTGGCCAGAGTTTGAGCCACACCAACATCAGGAGGGGAAAAGAAGAGAAGCTCCTCAAGAAAAACTGAGAAGTGGCCAGAGAGGAGGGTGAAATCAAGACTAAGTGCAGTCAAGGGGAAGATGAAGCTGCAGAAGACGGACAGTGTCAGCTACGGTTACGTCGCTAGCACAGAGTCTCAGTGGCACAACACAGGTAGTATTTACTAACCTGCTCCCAGGCTCACAGGTCAGCTCCCATGGCTCTGCTCAGGTGGCAGGCCTCTGCACCAGCTAGGGCTGCCCTGCTCCACACACCGCTCCTTCTCTGGGGACCCGCAAGTTCTGGAGGTGTGTTCTGCCTATGATGGCAGAAGCCCAGAGGAGCATGTGGAAGCTCGCCGAGCCCCCCAGGTCCTAGCCTTAGACAAGTACTTTGCCACTTCAGCCCCACTCCATTGGCCTAAGTCAGTCACAAGGCCAGGTGGGCCCCTTGACAATGGTGGAGAAGTGGCCGCAGGGATCAGATCTGTGACTGAGGCTGGAGCAATTTCACAGGAGGCTCCATATTGCCAACAAGTAAAAAGTGACATTTCTAACAACAACAACAACAACAAAATACTGTTTTATATGTCTTAAAACATACCTAGAGCCAGGGACCTGATGGGCCCATCCCTTTCAAGGTCTCTAGCTCACCAGGACCAACCACTTAAAAGTAGCCAAGGGCCCCCGGGGAGAAAATAATCATACAGCCTATGAGGGCTAGGTGAGGGTCAGGGTCAGGGTCAGGATTTTTTTGGTATCAAGAGAAAAACTGGCTGAGATAACTCTTGAAAGGTTACGTTGTTGGTGTGATGGGAAGGACATATGTGTACAAGTGGGAAGCTATGAAGAGGGAAATCGCTCTCGGGGCTCAGCGCTTTCCACGGCTGTCGCATTGGTCTCATGGTCTGTGTCTCATTGTCGCGCCTGCGCTCTGCAGCCCTCTCCCTCTCTGTCTACTGATGCTTCTGCTTACTCCTGGTTTGTGCTTCATGCTAAGTTCTACTTGCACGTAGCTCTGGCTGACCATGGCTCTAATTTGGGGCATTTTTCTGCCTTGCTTCTAGCTGCCTTGGGCTCTCGGCAAGTTTCCCGGTTGAAATTGCTACAGGGAAGAATTGGATTTGCCTGGCTCATTTCTCACACTCAGTGAATGGCAAGCTCATTCACTGGTCACCCTTTAGTCTGATAGTCATCCCTAATCTCACCAGTTGCAACCTCCAGGGGGAGGTCCAGGAGTAAGGAAGTTTCCCTCGGGAAGTAGAGACAGGGAGGTACCCGCTGAGCTTCTTGGTGAAGGGAGGTGCTCAAACACGAATGAGTGGAATGCCCACCCTCTAACTATCTGGAGAGTTCCTCAGGTAGAAACTGAGGGGGGGAGGGATTCAAACACGAATGAGTGGAATGCCCACCTCTAACTATCTGGAGAGTTCCTCAGGTAGAAAGTTCACCCTGAAGGAAGGCTTGTGACTAAACCCCAGGTTACTGGCCAATAATAGATATAAAGGGGAACTTTGGCATGGTATATATAGAAATGACTCTCGTAACTCTCTGAATTCAACCTCGTTGACAAAACTTGTCTCATCTTTGAGATGAAAACTAAAGCAATAAATGGAATACATATACAGAATCCTAATTGAGAGAGACATAAGATAAGGCTAAGTCCACACTGTTTGGAATCCTTGTCCGGGCAATCTGACAGTGGCAGAGAGAGGTCCTCCTCTCACTGAGGAGAAATGGCACCATAGATGGCGAGGGCTGGAGGCCACGGCTGTTTATGATGTCTAATGAGATACCAAGACGGCCAGAATGGCCGTGGCCGCCCTTCCCACATAATCAAAGATAGGAGCAAGCACCTGGAATAATAAACTGACAGTTCCAGGCCACATCACAGAATACCTAAAGGGAATCGTTTGATGCCCTCTAAATTCCATTTTGCAAGACTTGATTTCCCTCCAGGCAGACAGAGAATAAATACCTCTAGTTTCTTATGGCTTGGCTGTCACTGCTCTCTCCATGGAATTTGTAAAGCATGTACTTAGTCCGTCAGGGGGCAGACACACTTCTCTCTTCTCTGAGAAGTTCTAAGCACTGAGAGCTTGTCTTCCAAACCCAGGTTGTGCCCCACCCCCAACCAGCGAGCCCTTCTAGTTACTCAATTGATTTCTTATTGTGCATCTACTCTGTGCTTAGAACTGGGTCGGATCTGAGGGGAAAGACATTTCTGGGAATACCAAACATACAAGAAGCAATTTGAGAACAATAGAGAATAGCATATGGTCAAGTATCACACAAGAGAATGCAAACAACAGTTCAAAGAAGGCAAGGATAAATTAGCTAGAATCACCGTAATAGGGTTGGGGATATAGAGAGAATTAAAAGTGAGCTGGCCCCCAAAGAACACAGCTAGCATGGCTATTAAAAATTCTTCATAGTACCTCCCTCTTCTCTCACTCTCAAAAATAAAGCTAAATAATAAAAAAAAGTATAAACACTTTCTTTAATTTTTTTAAGTAAATATATAACACACCTGTTACTTTTAAAAAGGGGGAAGAAGGTGTCAGCAAATCAGACATATGGTGTCACAAATCCAAAAGGATTGGAAATCATCACATTTATGTCCCCTTTGGGTCTGGTGAGATTTATGCTTCTTAAGGGCATCCAGACATTAGCAGCTCATTCTCCAACACTGTATCCTGGCTTCATTTAAAGGACCCATAGGTCAGGCCAAAACACAGCAGAACTTTATATGCCAATTTTTCTTGACTCTCTGTAGGTCAGGGGAAGTTAAGCTCATATAATTAGGGGATAAAGATGGAGGCTGGGGAGTGGGGGATGGAAGCATGATGAAAGTTCCGCAGTTTAAAGACTTGGTAAGAAGCCAGAGGAAAAGTCGCTAAAGTCACATCTTTATGAAACATGTGTTTTCCATGTTAGAGTCAACGTATTTGCCATCATACCTGGAGAATCTCCCTGTGACATGGCACTCTCAGCCATCCGTGGGGAGCACAATTCAAATTCACTGTAATGACTGTGAGACCACCGTTGTCCTGAGGTGCCTTCTCCGTCAGCAGATGCTCATTCTGTCACCTTCACTCCAATACACGGATCAGCAGTGAGTCCGTCCACTGCATTGACTTTTACAACTGACAATCTGTGTGACTTTTACGATAATTCTCTCTTAAGATGGGATAAACGGTACAAAGAACAAAGAGTTCCCTGCAGGTGATGTGACCGGCCCTAATGTGTATCTCAACATGTAATCACCAAAAGATGTCAGGAAGCAGTGACCAGCAGGAGTAAAAACAAAGTGGTGAGAGTTCAATATAGCCGTAACCGAGAAAAGAAATAGAGAAAAGCTGTATAGTCCTGGGAACAAATGCACGGAAAAGAACCTCAGGTTGACCCAGTGACCATTGCTAAAGTACAGATTGACCAGAACCTAGAATCAGTCTTCTAGACTCCAGCTGTGCTATTAACAAACCAATAGAGCCCATGACTCTTACAGACTGAAAAACCCATATTACGAACTCAGTAAGAGTCTTCAGAAAACTGAATACTAAGGTGATGACTATTCACAGTACATACTTTCGTGATTCATCATGAACTAATACCAGACACAAGCCTTACGACAACATACCAGTTATGGGTGGTGGTCAAATAGTATCTGTCTGTTCCACATTTTTGGCATTTATCATTTCAATGGAGAATTTTTTTAGATCCCTAAGTTTTTTTAGTCTTTATTTATTATCTATTCATTCATCTTTTATTCCCTCCCCCCCTTTCTTTCTTCCCACCCCCTTCTTCTTCCCTCCCTGCCTTCTTTTCTTCCTTCCTTCTTACCAAGAAATGTACCCTGGGCACCTGCCATATGCTGGGCACTGTTCTGAACCTTGAGAAGACAGTGGTACACAAGACAGGCGAGATCCTGTCTTGAGTGGTGTTTACATTCTACAGAGGGAAGGCAAACAAGGAAGGAACAGACAGATACCTAAAGGATAAAATTTCAGATAACACCTGAAACCACAGAGCAAAAAAAGGTACTGGTAAAGTACCTTTGAGGCTGCTGGAGAGAAAGTGTTGGGGAAAGCCGCTTTCCAAGGAGAGAGATGACCTTGGCACTAACTCTTCCTTGTGAAGAAAAGTTGGTTATAACTCAGCATGTCTCAGTCTCGGCACTGGTGACATTTGTGGCTGGAGCATTTTTGGTTTTGGAGAATTGATCCCATACATTGCAGGATGATTAGCAGCATCTCTGGCCTGTACCCACTAGATGCCATAGCCACTTGACCTCCAAATTATGACAGTCAAAATACCGCCAGACATTCTCAGATGCCCCCTGGGGGATAAAATTGCCTCTTTGAGAATGACCAGGCCATGAGAAGATCTCGGGAAAAGCATTCTAGCGTGGACAGACTCTATACCAGGAATGAGCTTGATGTGTTAGAGGAAGACAAAGACTACTGCTAATGAAGTACATGAGCAAAGTGTAAAAAGTCACAGTGAGGGTGGGAAGGCCCCAGATCAAGAAGGACCTGGCAGACCGTGGAAGGGTTTGCATTTATGTGACAAAATTCACTCTTACTATCTAAACTCATGGTCTCATGGACTAAAGAATAAATGCATGAACACAATTCACCTAATTATCTACATCTGCTATTGACCAAGGGCATCCCTAAGCTAATGTTCCATAATTCGAAGACCTTTCTGAGTCCAAATGCCCATTCCTTCAGCACCATTAGAGAAGAATCATTTAGGTAACTTGTTGTTGTTTTTTTAAGTCATTCCAGTAATTGTCTCCTCAGTAGGTTATTCTGTTGCATTTAGTTCCCTTTGTTAAAATGCTCAACATCATTTTTAAAAAGGTTTGCATTGAACGTCACCAGCACTAAGTGAAGAAGCACTTAATTTATCATTCTTTGTGGCTTTGGACAGGACCAAGATTGTCAACGGTAAATAAATCATTTGATTTGTGTGCAGTTTACATGTTATTTTATCCGAGGTAAAAAATAAATAAATAAATAAGGCGTCAAATTGCCAATTAAGACCATCTTTAGGAAAGTTTATATAGAGACAGAAACAAAGAGATATTTCTTTTTCTTTTTCCCCCAAAGAGAGATAAAATTAATGGTGATAATCTGCTTGAAGATTGAAATAGACATCTTATCATGATAAATAAAGTAGAATTTCTCAGCTGGTTTATATCTGGGGAAAGTTAGTGCTGAAAGTTGGAAGACCGATCCTTCAACACATTCCAAATTTTAGCTACACAAAAGTTGCCTCTAAAATTACTCAAGTAGGATTAATTGAACTATAAGCTGAAAAACTGATGGTATGTCAGAAATAATAACAAAAATAGAGCTTAGAGCAGTTTGTAAATAGTATGGTACATACAGATCCTCTGCCTCAGTTTTCTTACCTGCCAAATGAGTGTAATTATAGCGAGTGTACTTACCTCACAGAGTGGGTCAAATGCTGCAACATTACAAATTTGAAAAAAATTATTTATAAATATAAATAATTAAAAATTAATTATTTGATTAATAATTAAAAATTATTTAGGTTTATAAATATAAAATTATTATTTAAAATTATACATAAAGCATTATGACCTATAAGTCACTACCAAGCCTGGGACTATATCTTATGTAGTATCTTTTTTTGGCCGAAAAGGAGAAATTCCAGTTTTAAATTTCATTTCAAGTAAGCCACATAGTCCACAGATCATTTAGACTGTGAACAGAGAATTCTCGGTTCTCTTCCCCTGCAGGGAAATTGAGCCACGAGAGTGAGACAGAGCAAGAAGTTGTTTTCTCTCAGGCCTGTTCTCAGTAGCTGATCTCCCTGGTTCACATGCATTACCACATCCATATGGGATTAAATTCATTCACTCATGCAACAAATACTTAATGAGCATCAGCATCTGTAATGTACAGGGCTCATGCTAGGCCATGAGATATGGAGAGTTTTAAGACCAGGGCCTTCCATTGATTAAAGAAAAATTGGTCAAAACATGAAGCATCACATTGTTAAATGAGTACATTGACCTACTGCAGATTATTTATATGTTATTGTCTGTTTCTCGCTATAGAATGTGAGCTCCGGAAAGATAAGGACTCCATATAAACTGTTCACAGCTGCATCCCCAGCACATACAGCAGTGCCCAGCAAAACATAGGCATTTAATAAATACTGTTGAATAAATGAAAGGAAAAAATGCCATTTAAGCGTTCACCCTGTAGTTGACAAACTGTAGGAAAGGGAGCTCCTAACATTTATTGATCACAGGACCATATCAATCACTTTCTAAAAAGGTCTTACACATTTTACAACCCTTTCCCAGGTGCCAACCTGAGCAAGGGGATGGTTAAAAACCTCACACAAAATCACACAGCTTCCAGGTGGGGAGCAGAGCTGGACCTGTTCCTTCACTCATTCACATTATTTATTGGGCACCTCCTAGGTGCCTAGCACTGTGGCAGCAGAAGAAAATAAGACAAAATTCTGTTCTCAGGGTACCCGCAAAATTGGGAGGGGAGAGGATACAAAGCAACAGACATAAGTCTTCCTACCATCAAAATTCAAGATCCTTCACAAACTGCCTTTTTTTTGAGTCATCACTTTGTGGGAACAAAAAAGTACATGAAGTAAAATGCATGCACACCCCAATCCCATGCTGAGTATCCCCAGTAAAGCCAGAAATCTAGAAAGAATAAAGCCAGATAAATGAGTCTGCCCAGAACACTAAAATGTCTCCTTCCAAAGTCTAAATTGAAAATGTTTGCATTTGGCCTGGGTGCCTGCAAGCCCAAAGGCAGGCAGTGTATGACCGTGGACAACACAGAGACAACAACAGTCAGGGCACTAACGTAACCAGCTCTCCACCAGAAGGTCTGAGGTTTAGATGAATTAAAAGGCCTGAGTCCCTGGCTCCTAGAGATGGCTAGACAAGGCAAAAGCATATGCCCGCCCGCCTGGCAGCAGCTCTCACTGGCCTGCAATGAATGCATCTGCACCGGCCAAGGAAAGCTGGCAGAAACTGTGGCTTCCAGTGGAGAGACGCCACAGTCAGCCGGTTCAAGCCAGCACCAGCGCGGGGCTGCCCTACAGGCGGCCCTTGCTGAAACAAAGAAAGATGAAGGAAAGAGCTGTGGATGTCCAGCCTCCAGGCTGGTATCTAAAACCGAGAGCAGTGCTGGGCTAATGGAAAGCCGGATTTGCTCCAAAACCTTAGGCACTGCTTCTGGGATGCAATCTGAGTAATTTCCTGATGACTCTTCTCTGCATAATGGATTTGAGTTACAAAGGAATTTATGCCCTCAGGACCAAATTACCCAGATAATTGAAGATTGAATGAGGATGGGGTGGGGGGAGGATCCTCAATTACAGGATTCCACCTTCTCTCGGAATGAGTTCAACATTCCAATTCACCATGGCATTGCATCTTTAACATCACTTTATATCCACAACTTCCTTGGTAGGCATACTGAATTCCGTTGCTTTCTCTAGTACAGGGAAGTGGCATTGAGGCTGAATTTAAAATAAACTTTAAACTTTGGAACCTGGGTACCCACAATTCATTAGCCCCATCCTTCAAACCATGATTCCTATTTTTTTTTAATTTTTATTTTTTATTAAATCATAGCTGTGTACATTAGTGCAATCATGGGGTACAGTGTGCAGGCTTCATATTGAATCTAAAATATTTTCACCCAACTGTTTGACATAATCTTCATGGGATTTTCTCATGTATTGTGTGAAAACATTTGTGTTCTGCATTTAGTAGGTTTCACCTGTCCCTTCTAAGATGCACCCATGATTCCTATTTTAAGTCTCACAGTCACAAATACACGAACCTGCAGTAAGGTTTAGAGATACTTAACCATCAAAAGAGTGGACTAAAGACTGCAGGCAGCCAGGAGCTCTTTGGGAACTGCAACCCATCCCCTAGTCACAGCTAAGAATTGGATGGCAACCTTTAAAAAAGATGGTTTGAATTCCCCATAGTTGCATACCTGCTTTGCGCTTGTGCCTTTTTGCAGTGTTTCTCATACTTAAGGGTAAACAAGAATTATCTGCAACATTTTAGGTGCAAAACTAGTGACATCCTGTATGAGACCAGTAAGGGATTTTTCACGTTAATTTGTCACATCTGTGCTGGACTTGGTATCTCAATCCCAAGGAAATCAAATCCCCAGAACATTATTTTTAGGACTTCCTTTAGTGAGTGACTATAAGGCAAAAGTAAAATCTTGCTTGTTCAAAGACTTTGGACAAATTAAATTTAACAAAATGATTCATAAATCAGGCAGAACTCAGGATCAGAAGTTCAGAGAGTTCAGCCCTGTACCATGAGCAATGGGTATTGATAGAGAAAAAACAAGTAAAGAACAGATATGTCTTGATTGGTTACAGCTCAGCATTTGCCTTATTTGGACATGGTTTGATCAGCTGGCAGCTTATGATTGGCTAAAGTTCAGCTGCTTGTGATTGACTGAGACCCAGCTATCTGTCAAAATATATACAGTAGAACCTCTGTAAGGTGGCTACCGGAGGGACCGTAACAGACTGGTCAACATACCCAGGAGGTCAACATAAGGAATTAGGGCTACTGTCCTAATATGTACATGTGGTGCATGGCCAGTCTATGAAAATTAGATCAACTTCCTACTGTCCAATCCTGCAATTCCTCTACTAGGTATATACCCAGATGATCAAAAATTATTTTACAACAAAGACATTTGCACCAGAATGTTTATTGCAGCCCAATTCATAAGAGCCATAGCATGGAAACAGCCCAAGTGCCCATCAACCCATGAATGGATTAACAAATTGTGGTATACAGTGGAATACTATGCAGCCAAGTAAAAGATGGAGACTTCACATCTTTTATGTTTACCTGGATGGAGCTGGAAGATCTTCTTCTTAGTAAAGCATCTCAAGAATGGAAAAGAAAGTATCCAATGTACTCAATACTACTATGAAATCAATATATAACTACCTACACACTCATACAAATGACAAAACATAACTATAGTCCAGAAAGTAGAAGGGAAGAGGAGAGAGAGGGAAGGGGAGGGGGAATATGGGAAGATGGAGGGTATTTGGGGAGACCTCACTGAATGTGCATGATGCAATGGTACATTTCAAAACTATTAAGAAATGAGTATAATTGTGATGGATGTGCTACTTAATTCAATGTAAGTGAACACATTGTAAGTACCCTGAACCCCATAAATGCATCAATGTACAAAGTTATGATTTAATAAAAAATAATTGGTAAAATAAATAAATAAAGTCAACAAGAAAAAAAAATAAAAAGAAGTGTACTATGCCATCTCTTCCTGAGATCTGCCACTACAGAACTCTTTCTGCATGGTATTACTATCTGCTTCTCCCCCCAAACTCTATGCTTTCGGTGGTCTTCTCATTTGTATGGGGTCTGGAGTTTTAGCTATCTCCTAACTTCACTAAAAATATTACTAAAAATAGAGTTTGAGGTTTTTATTTTCCTTCCCCTCATACTCCTTGTTGCTTTTTGCTTCTTGCATAAGTTTTAAAAACAGAAGAGAGAAATGCTGACTTACAGTCACTATATTCCAAAAGGAAATCCTAAGTTTTTCCATAAGCAATGGTGAATCCCCTCATTAATGCCATACACAAATGTTTAATCCTACCCAAACAGAAATAGGCTTTGTACATGTACGAAGAGGTTTCTTATCAAGATTCCATGTGGCACTCTTTAACACCCACATTTTTATTACACAAATACTATGTGTGAAGATTGTAAGTTCTACTCATGGCACATTAGTCAGTGTGATCCTTGCCTGTACCAACATGTACTGTCTTTCCCATTCTTTCACTTTCATATTCCAACTGCAAGTATTCTTACACCTAGTTGAGATTTAATTCTCTCTCTCTCTCTCTCTTTTTTTTTTTTTGTAGAGATAGAGTCTCACTTTATTGCCCTTGATAGAGTATTGTGGTGTCACACAGCTCACAGCAACCTCCAACTCCTGGGCGTAGGTGATTCTCTTGCCTCAGCCTCCCGAGTAGCTGGGACTACAGGTGCCTGCCACAACGCCTGGCTATTTTTCTGTTTTGCAGTTCGGCCGAGGCCGGGTTTGAACCCACCAACTTTGGAATATGGGGCAGGCGCCCTACTCCACGAGCCATAGGCGCTGTCCTTAATTCTCTTTATTACTTAATTTTCTCTCAATTTATCACCTTTCTCATGGCTTAATTTTCTTCTGTGTATAATCAAGTCCCAAAGATGATGTTTGTTTTAATAGTCTCTTAGTAGTACATGATGCCCACAGCCATCTACTATGCCTGCCCAAGAAAAGTTCAATCTGTGGTCAATCCAAATGTCTATCTTCTCTTCCCTACACTGAATACTGATAGGAAACCAATGTTATACATCCAGTGAGAATTGGAACTACTAAAGACTAATGGTGTCCAGTCTCAGCTAAGCATTAGTTACAGTAATAATAATAATCATTTACATTAATTGATTAGTTTACATAGAGTAGCCCTGTGGAAGAAAGAGACTTTGGAGTCATTTTGCTTGTGTTTGAAATCCACTTCTAGGACTCACAGAATGTATGGTTTTGGATAAGCTTTTCCTTCTCTTTTTATTTCAAAATATTAAGTGGATACAAATGTTTTTGCTACATGGATACCTTGTGTAATGCTGAAATTAGGGCTCTTAGTGTGCCCATCACCCAAATAGTGTTTGCTGTACCTAGTAGGCAAGTTTTTTCATTGTTCCCTCCCCACTTTCCACCTTCTTAATTTCCAATGACCTTTATATCTCTTTGTGCCTGGGTGTGCCCATTGATTAACTCCCAATTATAAGAGAGTACATGTGGTGGTTGCTTTTCCATTCCTGAGATACTTCACTGGTGGTCTCTAATTCCATCAAAGTTGCTGCAAAAGATATTATTTCATTCCTTTTAATGCCTCAGTAGTACTCAATGGTATATATGTCAGAATGGCCATTATTAAAAAAAATCAGACAGCAGTAGATGCTAGGCATGGATGCAGAGAGAAAGGCCCCGCACACACTGTTGGTGGGAATGTGAATTTGTACAACCTCTATAGACAGCACTATGGTGACTCCCCATAGAAATAAATGTACTTACATTCTATCCTCAAATCCTGCTTCTTGGTGTTTACTCAAAGGAAAATGATTCATTTTCACAAAAAGACACTTGGACTCAAATGTTTATTGCAGCACAATTCACAATTGCAAAGATGTGGGAATCAACCTAAGTGCTCAAAAATGTGTGAGTGGATGAAGAAAATGTACTATATGTACATAAGCCATGGATTAGTACTCAAACATAGAAAATGTTTTTAAGCTCCTGTTATCAGTTTCTCATCTGTTAAATGGGAAAAATAATATTACTTAACCCCTTACTGCTGTTGGGAGAGTAGAGAGAGATAATACAGTTAGGGGCTGAGGATAGTATCACACACATAGCTTATATTCTCTGTTAGTTATTGTCAGTATAGTTGCCACAATTTTTAGACACATTTTTCAGACACAGCCTTTGAGACACAGCATAAATAATTTCCAAGAAACATACACTTCTTAGAAGTCGAGAATGTACTGCTGTTTTTGTTCTTTCATCATTAAGCAGTTAATATGCCGCATGCTGCCTGGCACATATGAGAGTCTGTTAGTCCAAAAATGGGCACTGCATAATTGAGTGAACAATTTTCCACAGGTCACACAGCCAATAAGTGGGAGAGGCAGAATTTGAACCCAGAGTTCTTGGACTTGCCAGGCACATTTATTTCTGTCACATTCTATTGGTTAAAGCAAATCATCAGACAAATTCTATTTCAGGATCTGGGAAAACAGACTCCAGAGGTCTATTTGCTAAGAACTACAAACAATTTGTGGCCATATTTAAACTGTTCCCTGTTCAAATCTTTGCTACTCTCCTCAGGCCTGTTAACTTTTCACATATCCCCACTTTTTGAAGATAAATATTTTATAACTTTATAGAGAAAATGGAAAACCACAGGCTGAAATTACTTTCCTTTCCTGGCAATTAATTTACTGTGGACTATGCCTCCCTATCCTCCAGTTGTGGTCCCCTCCCCACCACATAAGCTGTTGACACCTGCCCTTTTATTCTTTATCCTAGGATCAGTGGATGTACAGCTCTTTTTCCTGATAAAGGCTGGTTCCTTTACGCTTGTGCCTAATCCCCACTCCTACCATTTTCTCGGAAACATTACAGCATCATTGAAATCTTTGAGTAACTTAAATCTCTCTCTTGTTTTACATCACAGTATAAACATCTTTTTCATGTTTTGGGGGGGAAAATCCTGCAATTTGTGTCTTATCTTTTGCTTTTAATTGTACGGAAATATTTTTGAAGAGATAGCTCCACTGATTTTTTTCTTTGCTTTTCAAACCCATAGCAATCCACATTATCTGGCTTTTATACCAACTTCCAAAAAACACAAGTAGTTTTCACCAAGGTCATCCATGACTTCCTAGTTGTTTCCTGGATTTTCTTGAATCATCACTGGCTGCTCCTTTATAGTTTTTTTCACTATTTTTTTTCCTCTATTGATATCTTAAGTGTTAGTTTAAATCATTACCTTTTCCCATTACTGAAACAATATGACCTCATGCTGGATGATCTCATACAGTCCATGACATTGACCAACATGATGGTCATATTATACTTCATTTGCTCTTGTCTCATATCCAGCTCCCAAATGGACATTTCCTCCCAAATGGACATTTTGTCAGCACTACATCTATTCTCTATCACTGTATAACAAGCAATCCTAAAGTGTAGTGTCACAAAACGATAATTATTTCTTTGTTCATGAATCTGCAATTTGGCTGGGGCTCAGTTTAATGGTTCTTCTGCCCTGGTCACTCAGGTGGCTACAGTTAGTTAATGGGTTGGCTGTGGTTGACTGATTCTGAATGACTTCATTCATATTTTGGGTTCTTCAGTTCAGAAGGCTAGAATGGATGAGCCTCTTTTTCTCCATTTGGGTCTCTTGTCCAGGCCAGCATGAGTTTCGTCATATGGTGGCAAAAATATTTGAAGATAATAAGAGTGGAAACTGAAAACTGCAAGACCATTTGTGGCTGAGACTTGCCAGTCTTATGTTGCTTCTACCATGTTCTATTGGTTAAAGCAAATCATAAGAGCTACTAAAATTTTGAGGATTGGGGAAAATAGATTCCACTCTTTTTAGTTTTAATAAAAAAAAAAAAAAAAACCCAAAGAATTTATGGCCATATTTAAACTACCACAAACACCTTATACTCAACATGACCCTAATAGATATTTATTACCTTCCCTCAATTTGCTGAATTTTATGTTTTAATTCACATGGAACTCCAGCCCAGCAGTCCAGGAACAATTTTTGACAACCTTTCTTTACTTATCTAGTTCCAGATTTTGTCAATTTTATTACCTCACTTTCTTTTAAATCCATTGTTTTCTTCTTATCCTCTTAGCTTCGTTATGTTTTTCATGTTGCTTCAAACTGAAACTCCAATTTTGTCTCTATAATTATTCTCAATATTGGTGTTAGAATGATCTTTCTTAAGTGCAAAATAGCAGTGCCTGTAGGTCAGTGTGTAGGGTGCTGGCCACATACACTGAGGCTGGCAGGTTCAAACCTACCCTGGGCCAGCTAAAATCAACAATCACAACAGCAACAAAAACCATAGCCAGGCATTGTGGTGGGTGCCTGTAGTCCCAGCTACTTGGGAGGCTGAGGCAAGAGAATCGCTTAAGCCCAAGAGTTTGAGGTTGCTGTGAGCTGTGACACCATGGCACTCTACTGAGGGTGACATAGTGAGACTCTGTCTCAAAAAAATAAAAAGTAATAAAGTGCAAAATGATCATAATACATTGGTGTAGACATATAAAATTAAAAAAGTTATTTTTGTTGTCTTGTATCTGAATCTCATTCCCATATTTGATTTGTTTTGGCTCTTGTATTGAGGCCAAAAAGAATTGTCACTGTTTTCTCAGCCTCTCGTATCTGAGGTGCATAACCATGACCTGGGCGAGCCAAATCAGACATGCCTGCTACAGAATATAAATCTGCAGCACCATCCAGTCTCCCAGGTAACAGTGTTAGAAGTGGCCTCTAGAGTCCAGTGCTGAAGGTGGCAGTGGTAGTAGTTCTAGTGTCCAGTGGAGAGATATAGGACATTAATGCTCTCCCCTAACCAGTTTTATTTATGTTTTAGTCCAGCTTCCCCCCTTTTTTTTATTTTCCTGAACCTGTTTCTTTAGGCTTCTAGATGATTCTGCATGTCTCAGTGGCTTTTCAATACATTGTTTTTCTTTTCTCCTTACTGTGACCAGGTTTGGTTTCTGTTGCTTACAACTCAGAACTCAGACTGCTTCATACATTCTTTCTTCACATTTTTAAATGGATTCTGCCTTCAAATTTTTAAATGTTTACTGAATATTAGTTCATGAACATGAATATTAGTTCATTCAATAAACATTTCCTGAATGAATCATTGAACCTGGCTTCCGACTTCCAGGGGCAAGCAATTTATGGAGAAAGAAGAGACTCATTAACATGAAAATGTCCCATAACATTATTGTCAGTATTTTGGAGTTAGATAAATCATAAATGGCTTTATGTAGTGTTCTTTTGGCTATGGCAGGTATGCTATGTTGGTGCTGTTAGAGAAATACCATTAGGTGGGCTTGGCCTGTAGATCTAGCATTTAAGAGATTTCAGGAACATATAAAATAATTTTAGTTTTAAGAGAAAGACAGCATTGCTCACTCTTTATAATAGATGTTGTGTAAAAAGTAGAATTTAAGTATTATAACAATATTGAACAATGGCAAGGAAATCAAACAACCATAGACAAGGCTAGTTTTTATTCTGAATTACAACAGATTTACTCTGAGCTAAAATCTAGGCACTACTAGGCACTATTGCTTAATGAATGAAATAAGTAGTGAGTAGAATAGTAGTTCAGAGAAGTTTTATGGATAGCACCTTAATTCCGGATTGCCTTTCTATTCATTTTTTTATACATATACAGGCACCATTTGTGAAGCAGAGAGAATAGAGAAAGTTTATTAGAAATATGAGACTTGAGTTGGATTGTACATGACAAGGATTTAATTTTTATGAACAGGTATGAGACGAAGGAGGTCATTAATGAGTGGGGAACTGACTGGTAAGTGTATGGAGGTGGTACTTGTTTAGTATGTTAAGATGTTAGTAAAATTCCAGCTCAGTTGAAGAAGGTAAAATTAAAGACAGGGAATTGCCATAGAAAGTTTCTGAGTGAAAGAAGAATAGATATTGTCTTAGAAAGATGAATTTGATAGTTGTGTGCATGACAGATTGAAGTGAACAGATGCTTTAGGCCAAGAGGAATAAATATGTGGTTACTGCAGTTATCACCCTATAAAGTTATTGTAATTAGCACCTTGCAAGGAAGGGGCTGTGAATCAGGTAATACGAATGAAAAGAAACAGGATTTTAAAGATAAATCATAAATTCATAAATTCATAGAATTTAAAGATAAAATATGTAAGTCAGAAAATGAGTGAAGAGTTAGAGAATTTGTGTTTTGATGGTTTATCAATAGGGAGAATGGTCTCACTAATATATCTAAAGTCAGACGAGGACAACCAAATTTAAAGACAAGAAGTCAAATCCAACTGCAGATATGTTGACTCTGACCATCTAAGTGGAAATGCTCAAGTGCCATTTGTATATTGTAGCCTCAGGGAGACAGTCAGGGCTGGAGAAAAAGGTTTGAAAATATCTTCCTAGAAAGGATGATTTGATATGGGATGAAAGAACCAAAGAGGATGAAAAGTAGATCTCTGAGAAATGGCCAAACACTGTATAGGAGAAGAAAGAAGAAAGCAGAGGGGACTGAGAAAGAGCTATCTGAAAAAAATGGTGGAAAAGTGAAAATGGAGCTGGATTTGGAGGGCTAAGTGAGGACATGTAGGTCAATCGTGTCAAGAGCTAGTTTAGCATTTTCTAAGCATTCATGCAATCATTGCATTTGTATCTGTATTAATTTATATCTATTGCTATATAACAGAATATTCAAAGTGAACAAACATTTGCTGTATTACATAGTTTCTGTGGGTTAGGAATTCAGGAGTGGTTTAACTGCGTGATTCTGGTTCAGGGTATCTCATGAGGTTGCAAGCAAGATGGCAGCTGAGGCTGCATTTATTTGAAAGATTGTCTGAGAAAACTCAATCACAGGGGTAAAAAGTTGGGTGTTGGCATAAGGTGGTTCTTCTCCACATGGGGCTTTCTATAGGCTGCTTAAGTATTCCGGCAGTGGGAGCCCAGCATGGCAGTGAGAGTCTTTCAAAGTTAGTAATGTGGGGGAGAAAACAAGAGAAAAACCACAACATCTTCTATGGCCTAGCCTCAGAAGTCCCACTCTATCACTTTGTAATAACCTGCTGGTTAGACATGTCAGCTCTATTCAATATGGAAAAAGACTACACAAGGATTTGAAAATCAAGAGGTGAGGATCGGTGGGTAGTACTTCCTATTACTAATCAGGAACTTAGAAATATTTAGGCTTTTCTATGATCTAAAACTACTGACTTTTAAGAAATCAAATTTATAGAGAATTTCCTGAAATAATGAGAATGATGTATCTTTCATAATGAATTCTTTTTTTCTTTCAGTCCATTAGATTTCATTGTCAATACACGTTTTGGAACTTGTAGCTTGGATCGCGGAATTATGAAATAATTGGTGAAATCCACAGGGTCAGGAATCATATGCCAAAATTGTGCTTCTTAATGAGAAATTTAATGTAAAGCAGATGGACTAGTGATGTTTTCAGGCTCATTTGTTGAGTATTAATGCCTACTTTCCTTGTTTTCCTAACAGTGTGCATGTAATCTACTTTAAAGCTGCATTGATTTTAAACATTTTATAGTAATTTCATGACACCTTTTTTAGGATTCTTCTCCTATGATTAGTAGGCAAAGTCTCCATTAATCAATGAATAAATTAAACTAATATTTAGTCAAAATACAGATGACATTTTCAAAATAGGCCATGGTTCTCAAATTTGAATGTGTTGGGGAAGTATTCAAGAACTTTAATTACAAATACAGTTTTCATATTTGAAGGGTCAGGAGAAAACTTCTAAATACGGATCAAAATTGTTTTCACATAGTAAATGAGAAAATATCATGAATGTTATATTAATCAGGTTGATAAAAATATCTCCAATTGTATGTGAAGCCCACACACTGTACT
>CAUYRH010118065.1:0-15113 GCA_963574655.1 Perodicticus potto
GTCTGTGGTCCCAGCTACTTGGGAGGCAGAGGCAGGAGACTCGCTTGAGCCCAGGAATTGGAGGTTGATGTGAGCTGTGATGCCACAGCACTCTATCCAGGGTGACAGCTTGAGGCTCTGTCTCAAAAAAAAAAAAAAAAAAAGAATGGTAAGATTTTGTCATGTTGAAGAGTATTCCTTCCAGGACTTCTTCCACGTGTGAAAACTTTAGGAGGCTGGCAGAACTTAAGCAAAGGCTTCTGCTGGAAAGTTCCAAGTAGGGTAAGTATAGGTAAAATAGGTGTGAAATGAGAAAATTTTGAAGGACAGAAAAACAAATTGGTATCTCCTCTCACCAGCCTTGCTGGTCCTCTACAATAAATCCCACAAATGGCTCAATCTGCTCAAAACACAGATACAATACTGTCTCCTGCATAAAAATTCTCCATTATTCCTAAAATAAAAATACTATCAGCTCAACTACAATATTTTGACCCCCACCTACTTTTTCTGACTTTATCTTCCATTATGCTTCACAATATTCAAAAGTAAACTGCAGCCTGGGCGCCTATAGCTTAGCAGCTAGGGCGCCAGCCACATACACTGGAGCTGGCAGGTTCGAACCCAGCCCAGTCCTGCCGAACGACAATGACAGCTACAACCAAAAAATAGCCAGGCATACATGGGAGGCTGAGACAAGAGACTCTCTTAAGCCCAAGAGTTGAAGGTTGCTGTGAGCTGTCACGCCATGGCACTCTACTGAGGGTGGCATAGTGACACTGTCTCAAAAAAAAAAAAAGTAAACTGCAAGAGTCCGAGGCAAAACTCAAAGTCCGAAGTAACACTCAAAGGTAAATTATATTAAAGACACCTGTTACTTTTCAGCCTTCCTTCTGCCTGGAATTCCTTTACCTATTATTCGCCTATAAATACTTTATCCAGGGCGGCGCCTGTAGCTCAGCGAGCAGGGCGCCAGCCCCATATACTGAGGGTGGCGGGTTCAAACCCGGCCCCGGCCAAACTACATCAAAAATTAGCCGGGTGCTGTGGCGGGAGCCTGTAGTCCCAGCTACTTGGGAGGCTGAGGCAAGAGAATCGCCTAAGCCCAAGAGCTGGAGGTTGCTATGAGCTGTGACTCCACGGCACTCTACCGAGGGCGATAGAGTGAGACTGTCTCTACAAAAAAAAAAAATACTTTATCCATTAGCCCTGACTACCCAAGTCAAACCTCTGTGAATAACCCTACTATGCCACCCTCCCAAATGTTAGTGTCACTGTTTGTTTGCTATTATGCAGCTTCAATAAAATAAATTTGTGATTCAAAGTTTTATTATCAAAAACAGAATCTTCTACTTAGGACCTCACTAGGCAGAAATCACAGTGTCAGCTGAGGCTGTAAATTCATCCACGTTTTGGAGTCCTCTTCAAGCTTCCTAGTTGCTGGCAGATTGCAGTCCCTTTGAGTGTAGGAGTGACACTCTACTTTCCTGCTGGCGGTTAGCAGGTCACACAGCTCCCAGAGTCACCTACCTTTCCTTCCCACATGATTTCCACATCCACAAAATTTTCCTCTTCTCTCTGACCTTTAGATCATGTTTGGTTTGAAAAGGCTTACCTGGTAGGGTCAGGATTATCCTTCTAATTGAAGTCAAAGGATAGGCTCGGCACCTGTAGCTCAAGCGGCTAGGGTGCCAGCCATATACAACGGAGCTCAAACACAACAGATTTGAATCCAGCCCAGGCCCACCAAACAACAACAACCATAACCAAAAGATAACCAAAAGATAGCTGGGCGTTGTGGTGGGCGCCTGCAGTCCCAGCTACTAGGGAGGCTGAGACAAGAGAATCGCCCAAGCCCAAGAGCTGGAGGTTGCTGTGAGGGTGACATAGTGAGACTCCATCTCTTTAAAAAAAAAAAAAAAAAAGTCCTTTCTTTTCCCATTATTTCTTTCATAGGTTATTAATGATATAGATGAGAATTGTTCTTCTATTTGTCTTATACTCCATCTATTTTTTGCATTTTCACACAAACAAAAACTTTTGGCTCAGCACCCGTAGCACAGTGGTTATGGTGTTGGCCACATACGCCAAGGCTGGAGGGTTCGAACCCAGCCGGGGCCAGCTAAACAATAACAACTGCAACAAAAAATAGTTGGGCATTGTGGCAGGCGCCTGTAGTTCCAGCTATTTGGGAGGCTGAGACAAGAGAATCACTTAAGTCCAAGAGTGTGAGGTTGCTGTGAGCTGTGACGCCAGAGCACTCTACCAAGGGAAACAAAGTGAGACTTTGTCTCAAAAAAAAATTTTTTTCATAACACTTTAATGTATTTCATGGGTATAGCCATTGCTTACAAAATGTGGCAGAGTATTTCAAATCAGATAAGCAATTAGTCACTATAAATCAACAGCAATACATTTAAAATATATTATTATTTATATATCTGGATCACTTGAGTCCAAGAGTTTGAGGTTGCTATGAACTATGATGCCATAGCACTTTACCAAAGGTGACAAAGTTAAGACTCTGTCTCAAAAAAAAAAAAAAAAAAGACATAAGTCACTAACACCATTGAATACTTATTTGAAACTGAATATGGCTAAACCAGCTATTGAATAATTCAAACATCAGTGAGTTACAGATTCAAGATGTGGGCCATCTCAAGCTGTGAACTCCAAAGAAAGTCCATTCTAAATGCAATGTCAACTACTAATTAATGTGAGTAGACAAAGAATTTTCAAATGAGAAGTTTTTCTGACATAATCTTGCCAAAAGATGGATCAATTTATTCAGTGGATACTATAATCAAAAAGTTTTAAAAACTGGGTGCGGTGGCCATGGCACTCCACCTAGGGCAACAATGTGAGACTCTGTCCCAAAAAAAAAAACAAAACAAAACTTGTTTGGTAAGCTCTCACCTAACGGGCACAATGTAGGGGTAGATGGTACATCTCTGGTCGAAGGGCTCAACTTCAACTTGGACTTTACCTAACAAATGCAAACAATGTAACCTAATCACATATACCCTTATATTAATCTGAAATTTAAAAAAAAAAGTTTTACAGTGACCTCTGATACCCAGGACCAAGTACACACATATTTACCATTAACCAATTTTAGTTCTGTCAAGCAAGGTCAGAAGTAAGAATTATCACAGACATGTTCCAATGTCCAAATATAACTCCAAAGAGTCTTTGGGAGCAAATACCCTGCTATGTCTTGGAATAATTTTCTTTCACAGAAAGAGAAACTCAGTTTTCCTGGCAAACAATACTTTTAACTACTTTATTAAATTCTGCTCTCTTAAAAGTATAAACAATGTCTTCTCTTTTATCTCCAATTTAAGATTAGGTATAAAAATGTAAAAATAAAATAAATAAAAAGATTTAGCACTCCTACGCAAGAAATTGAGGTAGAAAATTTTTTTAATTTTACAAGAAAGTCTCTGCCTTTAAAAAGCACTATCTTACCGGTATAAAAATAGAATTTCCTCCTACTTGGCCACAGTAAAAAATGTTATATTATTTAAGAAAGATACACCTTCAGGGCTACCATCATTATTATTATTATTTTTTTTTTTTTGAGACAGAGTTTCACTCCATCGCCCTCCACAGAGTGCCGTGACATCACAGTTCATAGTAACCTCTAACTCCTGGGCTTAGACAATTTTCCTGCCTAAGCCTCCCAGTAGCTGGGACAACAGGCACCCGCCACAATGCCTGGCTATTTTTAGTTGCAGTTTGGCCAGGGCCGGTGTGAACCTACCACCCTGGGTATATGGGGCCAGCGCCCTGCTCACTGAGCCACAGGCGCCACCCAGGGCTACCATTATTTAAAAGCACTTAATTTATAATCTTTGAGTGGGGAGAAACTTTATTATTTTTTTTTCTCTTGAGACAGAGTCTCACTGTGTCGTCCTGGGTAGAGTGCAGTAGCATTATAGCTCACAGCAACCTCAAATTCTTGGGCTTAAGTGATTCTCTCATTTCAGCCTCCCATACAGGCGTCTACCACAACGCCTGGCTATTACTTGGTTCCAGTCCTCATTGTTTGGCAGGCCCAGGCTGGATTCGAACCCGCCAGCCATGTGTATGTGGCTGGCGCCCTAGCCTCTGAGCTACTTTAAACTTTCTAAATAGGACCCCAAACATAGAATCAAAGGTAGGCTCAGCACCCATAGCTTAGTGGTTAGGACACCAACCACATACACTGGGGCTGGTGGGTTCAAACCCAGCCCAGGCCTGCTAAACAATGACAACTACAACAACAAAAAAAATAGCTGGGTTGGTGGTGCCTGTGGCTCAAGGAGTAAGGTGCCAGCCCCATGTACCGGAGATGGTGGGCTCAAACCCGGCCCTGGCCAAAAACTGCATAAAAAAAAAAAAAAAAGAGGCTCGGTGCCTGTGGCTCAACGGGCTAAGGCGCCAGCCACGTACACCTGAGCTGGCAGGTTCGAATCCAGCCCAGGCCCGCCAGGCTGCTTGGGAGGCGAAGGCAGGAGACTCGCTTGAGCCCAGGAATTGGAGGTTGCTGTGAGCAGTGATGCCACGGCACTCTACCCAGGGCAACAGCTTGAGGCTCTGTCTCAAAAAAAAAAAAAAAATTAACGTTTTATACTTCCTGCAGAACTGCTAGTGATGTGATGTTGTGTCCCTCTCAGTGCCTCATATCATCAGGTAGTTAGTCTCACTTTGACCCATCCCTGGGGTGGTTGACTTTGACCATTTGGCTATGGTAATGTCTGCCAGGTTTCTCCATGAAATTACTATTTTTTTCTTTGTTATTAATAAGTTTCTTGCAGGGATATACCTTGATATTAAGTAAATATCCTGTTGCTCATTAAATTTAATTTACTAGTTTTGGCATCCATTGATAATTTTCTAACTCTGGTCAGGTGTGGCAGCTCACTGTACTCTTTCTGCTTTGGGAGGCCAAGGCAGGAGGATTGTGGAGTTCAAGGTTACAATGAGCTATTATCATGCCACTGTATTCTAGCGTAGGGGACAGAGCAAGACCCTATATGTAAAAAAAAAAAAAAAAACTTTCTAACTCTACCAACTGTCCCTTCTCTATTTATTAGTTGGCAATCTGTGGTAAAGAAGTGCTTCCCTAGAAGACGTTTTAAGTTCTTCTCTCAGGGACTGAGCCTTCTTTCCCACTTGGTCTTTGTCTCCAAACCTATACCTGACTGCATTCCTCACCTTGGCATATCTTTGTATCAGGGAGATTCATTTCTGGATGATTGGTCTGAGATTTCTAGAGGAAATAAAAATCAAGAGTTCATAAATCTAGTTTGAATGTCAAAACCTGAGCTGATGGAAACAAGAGTTTGGTGGAGGCAAAGAAGCAGGACTACCTCACCTCTGCGGCTCTCCCTTGCTGTAGTTCTTTCTGACAGTTTCCCTATGATGCCCTGGAGTGGAAGAAAAGGGAGGGTAAAGATCAAATGTCATTTATGATTCTTAGGTAACAGGCACTGGGGTCAGGGCTGGTGCACAAATTTGTGCAGAAACCGGGCAGATAATCCCACAGAGCAGATGACACGCCCATCCTATTACTGAGCAGACAGGCATTTCCATCACTCTCAGGCCTCATGGGTAATTGGAACTGACAAGGACCAGTGTACAGCAGATGGAATTAGTTCCAGCTGGAAGTTTCCCAGAAATGGCCCTGGGGTGTGCAACAACCTCACAGGTGAGATCACTTATCTAGAGATTACCCTAGAATATGCCTCATCCATGGTACAAGGCAAGAGGTTCTTGTGGCAACTGAATCATGTTGACAGAGGATGTTGTAAGAATAGAAGGTTCTGCACAAAGGATGAGGGAGAATCTGGAGATCAGGAGAGGAGGGGATTTGTCAGTGGCTTTGGTGTTTTGGTTTTTTCCCCTTGCACCCCCAGACACCAGGCTTGTGTGCTAGACAGAAATAAAACTTGGTTGGAGAACAAACATTTTTCCAACTCAATAAATAGGAAATCTGTAGCTTGAAAGGCTCTACCTCTTGCTGGCTGGGTGGCCTTGGGTACCTCTGAGGCTCAGGTTCCTCGTCCATAAAATAAGGATAGCATTTCATACTCAATTCCCATGAAATAAGAAACACAAGACTGATTCGTATTAGTCAGCTTATTAATAAGGACTACTAAATAAAAGAGCCTTTTAAAGAATTGACAACTACCACTATCAACCCATGGCCGCTAAAACAAATTGTCAGAAATGTGTAAGTTGTGCATCTAGACCTGCACAAAGGTATTCATTGCAATGTAAAATATTAGAAGTATGTACCAAAAGAGAATATGCCAAATACCCCCTCTCACCAGAAAATCCCCTAAAAGTTGAGATTTTAAATAATTTTAAAGTATGGGAAAATGTTAAATGAAACTCCAAGAAATAAACCTACTGAGACTGACCTCAATTAGGTAACTATATGGTGGAGGATAAGGGGACCATAAATGTATGGGAATTATATAAAAGATACAAATAAGACACTTCAAGTGGTGACTAGGTTAGTTTATGTTCCGTTTGTTAGTTTTGTGTTTCCTGTGGCTTTTTGCTATTTTCCTCATTTTCTGCCATTTTCTCTGTTGCTCGAACCTTGCTCACCCAGGCACCCCTTGCTCTGGGGCTGGGGCCTGACTCAGTGGGACAGAAGTGCTCTGGGTCAGCAGTGTCATTTCTGACTACAAAGTCATATGAATAACAGACACTCTTGGGGAGAAGTGTCAACCCTGGAATAAGTGAGCTCCTCTAACTGAGATCCTGGTCCAACTAGCTGACTGTAGTCACCACCACCAGCAGCCTTTCACCTCAATCACATTTGGAGAAGAACAAGAATGTTCTCTTCCTACTTCTTGTTTACTGCTTCTGGAATAGTAGCTGTCCCATTTCTGTCACAAGAAATTTCTGTTTCCTAGTGATAGTCACCAGAGTAGACTGTACCCCCGACCTCGCTTCTGCCCACTTAGCTCCTGAGCTCTGTCTCCCCACCCTTCCTGGATAGGGGTAGGGACACAGGCCTGTTATTCAGTGTGACGGTCACCTAGGCTGAGAGGTGGCCAGGGGCTAGAGCCGCTGCCTGTCCACCTCCCTCAGACTCCGAGTGAATGAGAGTGCAAAGGAAAATTTCAATGTGAACTCTGCTTTCTAATCTCCTTTCAAAATTATCTTATTCCCCAATTCAGTCAGGTCAAGTCCATCACTGACTCATTGATTATAAATACTATTTATTGGCTCCAAACTCAAGTGACACTTTTCTAAGCATAGAGGAGAAATATAAGCAATCCTAACTCCTCACCAGGAGCATATAATGTCACATACTTAGGAAAGAGTTCAGTGACAATGCCAGAGGAAGTCCAAACCATGTAGAACAGACAATAGCTGCTAAGGAGGTGAGCACTATGACTGAAGTGGTTGAAAAGGAAGGCTTCCAGGAGGAGGGGGCCCTTGAGCTGAGTCTTCATGGATGGATAGGATTGAGTGATCATGCAGAATGAGAATAGAAACTGTTCTCCACCCCAGGAGTGGAAAACAGCAGGAGCAAAGATGCAGAGGCCATGTGGGTTGGAAAGAATAGAAAGAGCCCTGAGTCTGCAGGATTTCCCTGCATTCTGGGAAGGTGGGGCTGGGTGCTTCAGGGGCCTTAACAACATCCATGCCCGATGCAGGACAACACCATCGACTTCCTGGAGTATGTGGCAGCCCTGAACCTCGTGCTGAGGGGCACCCTGGAACACAAGCTGAAGTGGACTTTCAAGATCTATGATAAGGACCGCAATGGCTGCATTGACCGCCTGGAGCTACTTGACATCGTGGAGGTCAGTGTCTCTGAGCACATGAGCACTGCTGGGGCCCTAAGGCTGGTGGCCCATGGCCAGCTGGGGCTGGAGAAGAAGACCTGAAGTCATTCCAAGGGTGTTTTCTGACCACTGTGGAATTAAGCTAGAAATCAATCATGAAAAGATAACTAGAAAATCCCCATCGGTTTGGAAAATAGGCAATACACTTCCACATATTCCATGAATCAGTGAAATTCTCTCTCTCTCTCTCTCTCTCTCTCTCTCACACACACACACACACACACACACACACACACACACACACACACACGGAAAGTATTTCGGAGTGAATAATAATGCAAACATGACATGCCAAAATGTGTGGAATACAGCCAAAGCTGGACTAGCAGAGAAATTTATAGCCTTAATATGCATATACTAGAAAATAAGAGGCTGAGACAGGGGGATCACTTGAGCCCAGGCATTTGGACTGCAGTGAGCTATTGCACTCCAGCCCAGGTGACAGAGTGTGACCTTGTCCCTCAATAAGGGAAAAAAAAAAACACTAAAAAGAAAAGAAGACCGAAAATCAATAATCTAAGAAGCCACCTCAAGAAATTAGACAAAGGAAGAATAAATTAATCCAAATAAAGTAGGAAAAATGATATAAAGAGCAGAAATTAATAAATTAGGAAACAGGCTTGGCGCCCATAGCACAGTGGTTGCAGCGCCAGCCACATACACCGAGGGGGGCGGGTTCAAACCCGGCCCAGGCCAGCTAAACAACTGCACCAAAAAAATAGCCAGGCACGGTGGTGGGCACCTGTAGTCCCAGCTGCTTGGGAGGCTGAGGCAAGAGAATTGCTTAAGCCCAGGAGTTGGAGGTTGCTGTGAGCTATCATGCCACTGCACTCTGACATAATGAGACTCTCAAAACAAAAAAAAAATGTTAGCATGAACTATCAAGGGGACAAGGTCCATAGCACAGCACAGACTGCCATGTCCCCCGTGTTAGCCTGAGGTTGCCATTGTCAGGCCTGTTTTAGAGAAGAAAACGGACTCACAGAGGCTCTGCAGTCCGTCCAAGCTCAGTAACCTAGGATGTGCTGGAGCTGATTCACCCATCAGATCTCAGACACCTTCAGGGAGAATCCTTTGTGCCAGGCACTGGGCTGGGTGGCCAGGCCACAGAGATCAGTAAGACACAGCCCTGTCCTCAGAGAGGGCCCAGTCTGGCTGAGGAAAGCCCTCATAGCTGTGTGTCTCTTGCACACGTACATGGTGCCTTCACAAACGTAGTCTTATTTGGAGAGGAAACTGCAAAGGAGAAACCTTGTTTTTCCATTCAGTCCAGAGGCCTGCATCATTTTTTTTTTTTTTTTTTTTTTTTTTTTGCAGTTTTTGGCCGGGGCTGGGTTTGAACCCACCACCTCTGGCATATGGAGCCAGCGCCTCACTCCTTTGAGCCACAGGCACCACCCTGTGTCATGCTATCTTACACATATACAAACTCATACATAAATATGCGCTGAATTCTTCTTGCTTCTCTGCATCTCTGTTTCTTCCTCTGTTGCGTGGAGTTTAGACTGTCATCTAAACATCTCTCCAAGGTTTTGTATTGGGACTTTGTGGCTCTCAGTGGAAATGCAGCTGGTGTTGGGGGGGCTGGCATGTGAGGCCAGGGACTCCCTACTTGGAATTAAGCCAGGGGGCTCTGAAAACGCGGCCATAGGACAGGTCAGTTTTGATCTGGATCTGGATCATGTGGTCCTGAGATATGGAGCTGGGAAACCTGTCCTGGGGAGGTGGCACTGAGGGATGTGGTCACTGGGGTGAGGATGGAATTTGCAGGGTCTCTGGTCAATACAGCTGAGTATTGTCTGCAGGCGATTTACAAGCTGAAGAAAGCCTGCCGGGTGGAGTTGGAGGCTGAGCAGCAGGGCCAGCTACTCACCCCTGAGGAGGTTGTGGACAGGATCTTTCTTCTGGTAGATGAGAACGGAGATGGTAAGAGGGGCAGAGGCAGCGGGGGCGGGGGGCTGTCCACTCTGCAGCCACTCTCAGGCCATGTGGTCTCAGGGTAGGCCCTCCATCTCCAATGACTGATATCCTCATGTGTGACAAGGGTGCGGAGATTACCTGAACTGCTATGTAACAAAGGGCATCAGAAGCACATGATGTTTGAAGGCGTGATTAAAACTCCTAGAGGAGTTGCTGATGGGGGTTGGGTAGACACAATAGAAAAAATAGAAACCCTGGAATCAGGCAGACCAGGATGAAATATAGTATTTTAGCCTCTCACTCTGGGCTCGGTTTTCTCATCTGAAAAATAGGGATAATAATAGTAGTTGAGATAATGTGATGATGTGTTTAAGAGTGAGGCGTAGGGAAGGCCTCCATCCAGGCTACTTGGGCTCCCCCCCCCACCAGTCCAATGCCCAGCCCCAGGGCAGTGTGAGGAGGGGCCACAGGCTGCACAAGAGACCAGTCCCACCCGGCATTTCAGAGGTACCTCAGGGAAAAGGGAAATATCAATTCATCAGCAAAGAAAGTCCCTTAAAGGTTCCAAGAGACTCCGAGAGAATCACAGAATTGATCGGCCACAAGCTCAGGACCCAAGTTTGCAGAAGAGGTGTGGCTGTGGCCTAAGAGACCAGGTCTCCCTTCCTGTCCCCATCGCCGACTCTTCCCTTTGCTGATGTGACCATCCCTCCTGCCCCTTGCTCAGGCCAGCTCTCTCTGAATGAGTTCATTGAAGGCGCCCGTCGTGACAAGTGGGTGATGAAGATGCTACAGATGGACCTGAACCCCAGTGGCTGGATCAATCAGCAGAGACGGAAAAGTGCCATGTTCTGAGGAGTCTGAGGCCCTGGGAGCCGTGCAGGAGTCTCCAACCTCCCCCAGGACTCCAGGGCAGTGGGAGGGGCCCTGGCTTCGCTTGGCATGCCCTCTCTCACCTCAGAGGACCTCTTGCACCTCCTGTGTAGGGGCGAGTGGGGATGAGGAAGGGATTCTGGGTCTGAAGTGGCCAACAGGGCACAGTCCATTCTGGAAGATTTCCTGAGGTGCTGAAAGGAACTTGGTTACTCCCCGCTTCGGCTGCTGCTGGAAGAGCTATGCCTTGGCAGAGTGGTGTGGGGCGCTCACAGATTCCTAGGTGCTTTCAGTAGGAGCAGGAGTCAGCTAAGGGGTGGGGGTCCCACAGGCCAAACCAGCAATGAAAACAGTCACACTTATGGGGTATGAAGCAAAGACTGGTAGGAAGCAGAGTCTGGAAGGTACTGAGACTGAAGACAGGTGGGAACATGTGGTAGGACCCCCAGTGTCCAGTGGAGGGTTCCTGGCTAGGACTTAAGCCTCCTCCTCCTCAATGGTGTCAACAGGGAGAACTGTAGCAAGTAAGCGGCAGCCTGAGGTCCTCCTGCCCCTTGGAAGAGTCAGCTGTGCTTAAAGGGGCTGTCTCAGCTCTGCCCAGTGCTTCTCCCCCAGCCCTACTGCCAACCTGCCTCCTCCCAGAATTCCCCTCATTTTTCATACCTGCCCCACCCTGACCCCATCCCCAGCATGGACCTTCCAGAATTCCCAGTCATAAGCTGAACGTATCTCTTTAAAGTATGGAGAAACTTTCTGCCTCAGGGGAGAACCTGGGGCCTGCTGACCTGGGTTCTATGCCAGGCTTTGCCTCCAGCTGTCGTGTGACCCAAGACCACCATTTCCCTTCCCAAACTTTGGTTGTCTGTCCGCATGGTGAGCAGGTTGAACTAGGCGAGCAGTTTTCAGATTCTTATTTTTTTAGCTGTGGAACTCTTTTTTTGTTACACAAACTCTTATTCGCGACCCCGGTGTAGAAACTGGATAAAAGGGAAGCAGCTCTGGTTGAAGGGGGTTGAGGAACTTTGTTCCTTCCCAGACCCCCTGGAGCAGAGTCCCCTAGAAAAAACTAAGCAAAAACCAGTGGCCTAGATTTAAAAGTGAGACCTGGAAAAACATTTGTTTTACCTTGAATAGATAGGTTTTTATGTTGATGTATAAAAAATAAAACTAAACCATTGAAGCTGAAATTTCATAGGTATATTTTATCTGATATTCCATGAAGCTTCCTTTAGAAATCAATTTTTGGTAAAAAGTGATTGATTAAAAAATCATTAATAATAATCCAGGTGGGACAGAGATAGGCGCCAAATCATGAAGGTGGCAGTGAATGAGACTGAGGAATGTCCTAATTATACATAGACACCCTCCCAACTCTGGTAATGTAAATTATCAAAATTTCCCAAGCGGCAGACAGCAAGAGTAGGAACAGAAATTTCATCTCCTTTTCTTCCAGGCTGCCCATAGCATTGGCCTTCACCTTCCCTCGTCTGTTGCTCAGGCTGGTGAGGCCCAGTGTGGTGGTCCAAGTAATGAACAGAACAGGAGCACCCTCTCTTCCCCCCATTGGTGTACTCTCTGATCTGGTGTTTCCTTCCCCTTTTCTCTTGTTTTCTCTCTCCTACTCCTGGATTTTTATTTACTCCTTACACCTCTCCACACCCAGTTCAAGTGAAGGCTCAAAGCCCAGAACAGCATCTTTGAAAAAATCATCATAATTGCTCTAGCCTCTGTCTCTCCCCAGGTTCCTGCAGCAACAGGGAGTTGTAATTCACAAGCAAAGCTGACAAAACCTGCAGGGGATGGGTAGATCTCTGAGCTGGGTATTCTCTTCCTTTTTCTTTTTTGAGACAGAGTCTCACTTTGTCACCCTCGGTAGAGTGCGGTGGCATTATAGCTCACAGCAACCTCAAAACTTTTGGGCTTAAGCGATTCTCTTGCCTCAACCTCCCAAGTAGGTGGGACTACAGACACCCACCACAATGCCTAGCTATTTTTTGGGTGTAGTTGTCATTGTTGTTTGGCAGGCCCAGGCTGGATTCGAACTCACCAGCTCCGGTGTATGTGGCTGGCGTCTATCCTAGCTCCTGAGCTACAGGCGCTGAACCTGAGCTGAGTATTCTTAAAGTTGCAGTGTGCAAAGAATAGGGATGCAGCCCACCTGTAACAGACTACAAACTGGTGTCAGGTGTCACTGCGCAGCAAGAGGGATTTCAGTTATACCAGGGTTGGTCAGGTCGTTTGCAATGATTAATGAGTCACAGACCTGTGGGGAACCATGGAGTATCTCATGCCACCAAGCAGGGGAGTATGAGGAACTTGTGCAGATTCTTCTGAAAAACTACAGATTTCCCCTGGACAAATGAGGACTTTCTGCAGTACCATCCAGCTCCTTTCACTCTTTAGCCAACATCAAACTTGAACAAACCCTCCCAGAGTGTCTGCATGCACACATGGCACAAACATTCAGATTCAGAACTACACTGTCATCCAAACATTCCATCCGTGTCTCCTCGCTACCATCATAAACGTCTTGAAGGAGTTGTGATTTTTTTTCTCTTATTGGGGACTCTTGGAGGTGCTCCCTAAAAGTGAACACCTTATTTCAAAATAAGAGTCACTTTGGTGACGCTTATTTCAAATTTGGTAAAATTTAAATCCTAAGATACCCCCAATTTATACCTAAGAATTCTGCTGCCCACATCAACATGCAACTCATACATCACAGAGAACCCACCTTCAACCTCCCCTCCATGTGCAAGCTTCCTTCTCCATGTGCAACCTCTAACCACACTTTCAGGGCCAAGGTCAAAGGTCACCTCTGTGATGCTGCCTCTGAGTCAGACTTCTACAGGAATCTGTTCATAAATTCTCTCAGCATATTTTATTACACTGATGTCTGTCTGTGTGTCTCTCCATTAGCCTATGAGTTCCTTGAGGATGAGAACCATCTCCTTTGCAGTCTAGCATTAGTCATAACATCTAGCACTAGTAAGTGCTCAATAAATGCTTACTGAAGGAAGGAATAAAGCAACACAAACCACCAGTAGGCTCCACAGTCCCAAGGGCAGGATGGGGGTGTCACTGGAACATCCTCATTGAGGTTGCAGCCACCAGAGACCAGTGAAAGCCTTAGCGCTCTCGCATCTAGAGGAAGCTAGTAGAGAAAGCTGGGAAAGCAGCCTGAAGGAGAAAGGGAGGTGTGGGTGTGTGCGAGCAGTGAGATGAACAGTGACCCCAACAGGAAGTGGCACCAAGCCATCCTTCACTGTTCCTCTGCCCCACTGCTGCCACCGTGCACCCCAAAGAGGCAAGCTGAGCCTTTGAGTTCAGTAGATTCTATCTGGCATAGACAAGAACAATGACACCAGGCACCACCATACCACCCCGCCCCCCAATACACAAGCAGCTGGGCAGTGGGCTCAGCCTGCAGCCTCAGCGGCCCCATCACCATCCCCCTCCTCGTCCTCCTGGCTGTGCTGGAGCCTGCGAACGATGCGGGTAAGGTCCAGGCTTCGTGTCAGCGTGTCCAGCAGCATCTGGTCCTTCTGGACTCCTTCCATGAACTCTTCCAGGGAGAGTTCCCCTGGGATAGAGAGAAAGAGAGCCATCGTGAGAAGAGTGCTCACCTCTGCAGTGCAGGGCCCAGAACTGGATTCCTGCAAGGGGTGGGGACAGACCCAACGCTGGGCGAAGCAGCCTCTGAGTATGGCAGGCAGGAGGGTCCACAGCCAAGAGCCAGCTCTGTGGCTGGGGCAGAAGCCGGTGGAAGAGGTGACCAGCAGAGAGCCCTTTGTGCCGCTCCTCCCCTCCCACCCTCCCGGCCTCCTCACCATCCCCATTGATGTCAATCTTGGAGAATACTGTGTCCGTGAACTCCTCCGCACTCATGGCGGTGTCGCTGCAGGGGTTAATGGCTCGAATGGCCTGGAAGGGAAGAAGCGGCGGGAGTAAAGGGACGTGTCCTCAATCCTATGTCAGTGGTGGGAGTGGGGACAGTCAGATGTTGTCCTGGCTCCCAGCGGCAGTGGGAGTAAAGGTCTCGGCGTCTGGGCTTAGGGGGAGCTGGAACTGAAGAGTCCCTTGGTATCCTCGAGGAGAGGACCACGTGGCGGGGTCGGGGGCGGGGGGGATGGGAGGAGGAAAGGCCTGGGTCCCGCAGCTGGTGAGGCCCCGAGCTGCCTCCAGGATCTTCAGTCCCAAGTTCTGTCTCGATTCGGAAATCGCAGTTCCAACCCGCGGCTGGCTCCGGGCCCCCCATCCCGCCCCGCGCGCTGCCCCTCCCGGCCCCACCCCCACCCCGCCCCGCGCGCTGCCCCTCCCGGCCCCACCCCCACCCCGCCCCGGGCTCTGCCCCTCCCGGCCCCATCCCGCCCCGCGCGCTGCCCCGCCCCGGCCCCCCCCCCCCCCCCCCCCCCCCCGGCCCCCCCCCGCCCCGCCCCCGGCCCCCGCGGGGCCCCCCAGGTGGGGGGGCGCGCCGGGGCGGGGGGT
>CAUYRH010118066.1:0-47898 GCA_963574655.1 Perodicticus potto
CTTGAGGCCAGGAATTGGAGGTTGCTGTGAGCTGTGATGCCACGGCACTCTATCCAGGGTGACAGCTTGAGGCTCTGTCTCAAAAAAAAAAAAAAAAAATTAGCCAAATTATCTAATAGGTGGGTCCTGGAGACAGAAAACAAACATCCCGTAAGACAATTATGAGGATTATATGAAAGGAGCTCCACTTTCTTTTTTTTTATTTTTTTTATTTTTTTTATTTTTTATTGAGTCATAACTGTGTACAATGATTCAAGCTTGGACTTTCTAGTTGTCCAAAACCCAAGGACATTGGTCATTTTATTTCATCTTTATAAGAACTTTGCTTTGCAATATTGGGCTATATTCTAGATGAATACATGAAGAAAATGAAGTTCAGAGAAGTCAAGCAACTGGTTAGGAGTCGCACAAATTTTTAATGGGAGAGCAAAACCCAGATCTAAAGAATGTTAATACCCATCCCTGGTCTCCACCATTAACCACTGTCTCTCAAATGAATCGTGTTTCCCTTCATGGAGGAGTTCTGGCAGGATTTGATTTCTAACTGCAGACAACAAGCTCTGCGTGTCCCCTTTTCATGTCTCCCCTGAACTGGCTCCTTCTCATCCTACACTGCCAGTTTCCTTTGATTGAAATTTGAAAGCATGTAACTGTTAATCTAGGAGTGATTAAAGAGTTTCATTTCTCGGAAGAGTCAGTACTCATCATCAGCTATGATGAATGAGCCCCTAACATCCCCTGATCCCATTATATTGTGATTAATTGTGCCAGTTTAAGTCAATAATTCATTTGTTAAAAATAGGCCTGCAAAGTATCATTTGTCTCATGGGAGATATCAGAATTAAAAAAAATTCATTTGATACTTCTCATTAAATTAGTGTTGGAAGTTATATTGAGGAGCCCTGTTCATCAAATACTTATCATAGGCTTATTTGATAAGCAGTCATATTTGTTTAAAATTACGTCTGCTACCTGTCGTAATGGTCTTCATTTTCCATGTGTTCATAAAGAGAATAAAAAGTCTAAAAACGTGCATGACTGGAGAAAGGATGGGGCTTGAAACTGGGATTAGACTGATTTCTAAATAAGTTTTTTTGGTTTTGGGGGGGTTTTAAGAAAAAAGGTATAAATAATATTCTGGGTTTTATGGCATTAAAATATTTTTTTTCCTTTTTTTTTTTTTTTTTTTTTTTTTTTTGTGCTTTTTGGCAGAGGCCAGATTTGAACCCACCACCTCCGGTATATGGGACCAGCGCCCTACTCCTTTGAGCTATAGGTGCCACTTGCATTAAAATATTTTTTGAAAAGAAAGTGGGAGAAATATTGAGTGGGACATCTTCTCCCTGGGCTTTGAGACTGTTCAGAAGATGCCAAGCTGAATTTTTAAGAGTTGGACTTTTTCCTCTTTTCTAAAAATTATTATAAATGTCATGTTTGGCCTCATTGGGCCATTATATCATTTTCAGCTGTGATTCTAAAAGTGGATAGAAGTGAAGGACAGCCTTATTGCAAATGACAACAGACCCTACCACAGGAGACATAGGATTAGTATCTTAGATGAAGTGAGGTTACTCTACTACACCTGTCAGTATGATGGGGATACAAGGCTGAGTGCATATTGAGAACTTAATACAGTTGATAATCTCCCTGCACTGACTGCCTCCTGATGTTGACCTAATTTTCACATACCAGACATGCACCACATACACATATCAGTACATCAGTACAGTAGGCCTCACTCTTTATGTTGACCACTCCCTCCTTATGTTGACCAATGACCACTGGCACATTGACCAATTTTTTACAGTCCTTTGTATTTGATGGAGGAAAAGGGAAAAAGAATAAAAAGCAGATGAGAGAGAAAGAAGCAAGATACAGATAGGGGAAGATAAAGACAGTAAAAGACAGAGAAAATGAGATGTTCCCTAGAAGGACTCATGCTTTATGGCAGCAGTTCCTACTGGTGAGTCCTGAGATCAGCTGCCTAAGTGCAGCATGTAAAGAGCTTTTAAATTTCAGACTCACAGGCCTTGCACTCAACTTCCCCCCACTACAAACTCTTCTTAGAGATTCAAGGAGATACCAAAGAGAATGAATTTTTATGTTTTATTTTATGACAAAAATGTTTGTCAGGTGACAGTGAAACACAGTCCATTTGCTCAAATAACCAAAGCAATGCCCAATGGGCCCAGGTCCAGAGTGCTCAGTATCTAGGGCTAAAATAGGGCCCAAGCCACTTTAGTTGACAGACATAGAAGTAACTGTGAGAACCATCAAATGTTGTCCGAATAGAAGCAGTTACATATATCCAATGTCAACCAAGAGAAAAATGTGACTTTGTAAAAGAAATCCATTGCAACACTTCCTCATCACAGAAGAGGTGCTAAACTCCTCCTAGGTCCTCTGGACTGCTCCACTTATGCAAACATCATTGTCATCACTTCATAAAGCCCAATCAAAACCCAAAAATGCTGTTGATATTTTCTCTAATACTTCGGAAGACAGCAGGGATCCTGAAGTGAAGAATAAAAAAGGGTAATTTGGGGAAAGTTTTAGAGCAATGGTGAAAATGGCTGACCCAATCCTTGTCAACCAGAGGCAGCCCAAGAACCATGGCATTTTTCTGAAAATTTCCCAATGGCAAGAAGGCTGAAAACCTGGTTTCAGGCTTTGTGTTATTTTGTGCTGTATCATAGAGCCCTTCACTTTCCTTCCAAACATTACCATCTCTACTGTATACAGCAGCACTGTGTCAGTGATATGACACAATGGGTAAAGAAGAAAGTTAGGTCCTCACAGGGTGGAGAAGTGCCATGCCAAGGGAGGGCAGCTGCAGGGAGATAGAGAAGTCAGGCCCAAGACTGCACTCAAGTAAGAATTCAGTACAAAACTGAGGGACAACTCAAGTGTGTACTTCTTCACCTTTAATCTTGGAAATTCTGGATTCTTTAAAAATATTTAGAAAGGGGCTGAGATTCTCACAACAGGCCCATAGGTTGGCTTCGGTTACCTTCAGAATTTTAATACAAGAAAAACATTTTGGTGCTTGAAAATCTTTTGCAAGTGGAAGCAGCAACAGGATGAAGATGTCACCCTGAGGGACCTGGAATCTGCTCTTTTGTGGGCATTTACTGGTCCCCCCCTCTTTCCTTATAATCACCCCAAAAATCTCTTTTCTTGTGATCCAAAGAAGATAATTATTAAAAAAAAAAAAAAAGTGACATGAATATCCAATATTTCCCTTCAGAGACAAGTTTGTACTTTGCCACATTTGACCCATTTTTGCATGTGTGACAGAGGTGGGAGCACTGCCAACATTTGCACTTCCCTTCTCCAGTTTAAGACCCAGGCATAGAACTACGAATGCATGGATTAACAGTGCTATCTGTACCACCCACTGTGAAGAGAGATGCCATGATTCTTAATGGACCTTAGAAATGCCATTGGCCTAACTTACTCTAAACATTTCTTGAGACAAATCTGTAACTTTTGTTTTATTTTTTCCCTTGTAAAATAACAAAATTTGGGCAAAATCTAACCTCAGACATCTCTAAATAAGAAAAAGGATCTTGGAATGTTGTACCTAAAAGGAACTTCAAAAATCATCTAGTGGCTAGGGGCTTTGGCAGAAGCCTGTAATCCCATAACTTTTGAAAGCTGAGGCAGAAGAACTGTGTGAGGCCAAGAGCAGGACTTTCAGACCATTCTGGGCCACATAGCAAGGACTTCCCCCCCCCCACAATCTCTACCAAAAAAGAAAAAACAAAAAAGAAAAATTAGCCAGGTGGTTCTTGCCTATGGTCCTAGCTACTGAGGAGGCTAAGGCAGGAGGATTGCTTCAGTCAAGGAGTTTCAAGCTGCACTGAGCTATGATTTTACCACTGCATTCTAGCCTGGGCAACAAAGCGAGACCACATAGAAACATTTTTAGAAAACATAAATAAATAAATAAAGTCACCTAGGGAAAGCCTTTTGATTTTTGAGATATAGAATTAGAAGCTCATAAGTAAACAGCAATTTAACTAAGATTATATACTTCTTTGGTGCCACATCTAAGATCAGAATATACAAATCTCATTCATTCATTGATATATACTTGTTAAAGAAATTCCACATGACAACCCCTTTCTGAACACTGATTTTTAGAAACAAAAGTGAAAAGGCATAGTCCCTTGTCTCAATTTATTTATAGATAAGAGACAAACATGAAGAATCACATTTTTAATATTGAAAAATATAATTTTCAATAGTTAATTAGTTTACTTAGAGATGAGCTTTGGCGAAGTTGCCCAGGATAGCTTTAAACTCCTGAGTTCAAGTGATCTTATACCAGGTAAATTTCAACAATGTAAGTTTCAGGCATTTAATTTGCCAGGGGATAGTTGGGAAGGATGGCAGAGAAGATTGTGGCATTTGGGTCACTGTAGTTATGACTTCTGTCCCTTAAATCACAATAAAAATGGAGTGTTTCTGAAAGCAACAGTAGTTGGTGGTTTATTCACATTTAAAACTTCTTTGGATTAGAGCAAAGAGTTCAAAGACCACATGAGTCAGTGATGTCCAGAGCTCAGGAAACTCTGTAGTTTGTTAAAGATGGAATGAGAGAATCAGAAGTCAGAAACCACCTTATTTTCAAGGCTGTCCAGGTTAATATTACACTGAAAACATCATCATGCTACGGAAGTGTAAATATATTTATATATATATATGTGTGTGTGTGTGTGTGTGTATGTATATATGTGTATATATATGCACACACACTACACTACATAAATATATGTATATACATACACATATACAAACAAAGGGTGCAAAAAATGTATACGCCTTTTAAGAAAGGAAAAACTGTATATTAAATTTGTAATATTCAAGTCACAGTGGACTTCCAATAACAAGAAGTGCTCAACATAACTTGTATTTATCTTTTGTTATTGGTATATATTGAGTATTACTGTACATTCACACACACACACACACACACACATATACATATCCCCTAGCATCAGAAAGGGAAAGTTGAACCCCGGCCACATCCCTGAAGAGCAAGTACATCAATCTTGATGCTTAAATCTCCTCTGAATCCTGGATTCCCCTGGTGCATGATTGGGAGTACGATAGTTCTGTGGTGCCAGGCCGATCTTCAAACCTCCTAAATCAGACCACCTGGGGCCTGCCCGAGAAGGCACTCACATCCTACACTGCAGCCTCCTGGTCTGGCAATAACCTGCCTCAGTACTGACAGAGGCTCTGAAGACATTGCGTCTCCTACCCTAGCCCACCAAGAAACCACAAGGCAGTAAACCTCAGGTCAAAAATATATTACCCCCACCCCCAAGACAGAGCTTTTATGAGGCAAGTTTCATCTCTCAGGGTGTGGCAGTGGAAAAGCCATGGTCTGAAGGTATGGACGGCCTGTGTGGTCTCTTACCCATTTGAGGAGAAAGGACCTTGATTGTGGCTAACTTTCTGGAGGCACTCAGCCAAATTGCGCTAGTGTTTTGTTCCTATGCCAGAGAGGAGATGGTCTGAGGTTTCTAGATGTTTCTTGATATTATAGATTACATTATCCCATAGGCCATTTTCAACATACCTAATGTACAAAGGAAAGTCAGGATGATTATCACATTTAGAGCAATAAAGAGATGTTGGGATGAAGTGACCCAGTTCTCTCCTCCCCTAAAAGCAATCATTCCCTGAAAAGTAAGGATCTGCAGAAGTAATAGTAAATATATGTTACAGAGTGTGTGGCATTTTGTATGTGTAAAAGCAGTTATGTGTTACCTTTTTAAAATTCGTAATAGAAGAGCCTACAATTACAGTTTCAGAATAAGTAAAAGTTAACTTTATGCATTTCATATGGATGCTGTTCTTTTGGAGATCTGAGACTCCTGGCTGTGACACTTGTCAGTCTGCCTCTTGGACTCTATTTCCAGTGGGGAGGTTTCACACATCTGAAGGGCTTCTGCATGCCCATGGCCTTCAACTAAGATGTCTTCTTTTCTTTCCTTTAATATCATCTAGCCCTACACTGTCATTTTACAAACAAGGAAACTAAAGCTCAGAGGAGTGACCTGACTTCAAAGGTGACAGCACCAGAGCTAGCACAATAATCCAGCCCTCCAGTCCAAAGCTTTTCATCTATGACAGTGATTCATTTGAAGGCATGATTAGATCGATCACTAGCTCCACGTTCAACAGCATCGGCGGAAAGCTTAACAAAGAGGGAGACAAACAATATTGAAAAAAATGGTGATAATAGTATTCTACCCACAGTTTAATTTAGAACAAATGTACAGTGATCTTGCAGAACTTCCACAGAATCAGCCTATGACAATGGAAGGGCAGGGAGTGGAGAAGCAGGGTTATGGATACATGAGCATGTGTCAGGTGTGCCGGGACAGGCAGGGGCAGAACTGGAGGCAGACCAGCACTGGGAGAGGGGCCTTTCCTCATAGAGTCTGATTTTCTCAGCTTCCCATGGAACCTGAGAGGCAGAGAGAAGGCCTGAGTGTTTGCTGTGTGTTTACTTTCCAACAGGCTATTTTACTGCTTTCCTGTTCTCTTCCCTATTTATTCAGGTTGGGTGCATGCTTGGGGGATGAGAGTGAGAGGAAATGCACCCAGCCAGGTGGTGGGGCCTCAGTGCCTCTCCTGAGACTTCCAGGTCTGGGTTAGACATCTTCCTGTCTGCCAAGCTTTCCACCAGTGCTGTCAACTAGGGAGTTAACTCAGCAGTCAAGTGCGAGTGAGTGTCCGTGAGCTTTGAGATGATGAAGGCAAAGCAGTCTCTTCTTGTAAGCTATGGCATTCAGAAAGGAACTAATAATAAGTACTGAGTTCTTTTCATATGCCAAGCTCTGTACCTAACATGTTACACACATTAACCTCCTTTTATTGTCACAAAAATTCTGAGATCTGAAGCCCCCTGAGGTGCAGTGTCACCGGAACCCATGTTTGCTTGTCTGTGTATTCTGTGCTAGGAAAATGCCATCTTTACAGCTTGAAGGGCTTAACAAGAAAGTGTGATTGAATGAGAGATTCCAGGGTCGCCATGTCCTGGAGAGGGGATCTAGAGCAAGCAGCTTTGATCTCTGTTTATATCAGCACCTCAGCAAATAAGGAGAATACCGACAACCAACACCTATGCTTGGGACGGTTTTGAGAACTGAATGAAGTTTTCAGTGAGCCATAAAACATTATGCAAATATTACTAGCAGGATGGGGGGTTTGGCCTTTGTTTTTGGCCTTTGTAGTTTGTTTGCTTGAGACAAAGTCTTGTTCTGTCATCCAGGCTGGAGTATAGAGGCTCCATCATAGCTCAGTGCAGCCTTGAACTCCTGATCTCAAGTGATCCTCCCACCTCAGCCTCCCAAGTAGCTGGGACTATAGGTGCACACCACCATACCTGGCTAATTTTTTTAATTTGTTTAGAGGTGAGGGGTGGGGGTCTAACTGTGTTTCCCGGTCTAGTATTGAACTTCTGACCTCGGCCTTGGCTTTTCTGTTGTTGGTGGTGGTGGCATAAAGAAATGAGAAATGTGCGACCTGCATATAAGTTAAAACATTTGCAAGTCTATAGAGTAGAATCAAAGATTAACTCTAGACCAGGCATAGTGGCTCACACCTGTAATCCTAGTACTCTGGGAGGCCAGGGCAGGTGGATTGCTTGAGCTCAGGAGTCAAGACCAGCCCGAGCAAGAGTGAGATCCTGTCTCTAGTAAAAAGTAGAAAAACTAGCTGTAGTCCCAGCTCCTTGGGAGGCTGAGGCAAGAAGACTGCTTGAGCACAAAAGTTTGAGGTTGCTGTGAGCTGTTACGCTCTAGCACTCAATGCAGGGCAACAGAGTAAGACACTATCTGAAAAAAAAAAAAGACTAACTCTGCTCTGAAATGAGTCCAAATACAATTAATTCCATGCAGCCTCCTCTGACAATTATCTCATGTACCCTCTCTTCTTAATGTCCATGGTCCTCAGCCCAATCACATCTAATGCTCCTTATATATTTATGTTGTAAACCATTCCTTATTATCCTGAAGGGTAATTTATAAAGTTTATAATCTGCCCATAAATTTAAAAGTCATATAATACTCTATTTTTTATCACATAAGAAGAAATTCGAGGAAAGGCTGTGACGTGCCAATCTTTTAGCACAACTTCCCTGGTACACGTCAGGTAGTCCCCAGATGCCAGTTCCTCCACGTAGAACCATCAAAAAGAGACCAGCCACAGATGCTGCCTGATCACTGTGATTTAAATATCACATTGGCATTTCTGCTAGTGATACATTTTCTAAAATAATGAATAACTTTTGGTGATGTTCCAAAGAAAAGTATTATTTTCTGTCAATTTACAAAATTGTGCTTTACTGCAAACTTCATGGAGTATTAAAACAGTGCAATAAATGTTTTTATATTTATACATAATATAAACTCAGGCTCAGATCATTCTAAATAGGTCTTTTGCTCAACTGTATGTCCAGTGAGACATTTTAGAATTATGTGTGAAGAAGGATAATTTTTTGATGTATGGGGTTGACCAGGGCATCACAGTGTACCTTTGCCCTTGGTTCCACCCACAAATGCCAGTTACAATGATAATCAAAAACCCAACTGGATGAGCTCCTGACTTGACAAGGGGGCAACTCGTCCCCACCCTGCCCCACAATGAAAACCACTGCCGGGCTTTCCATGTCCAGCTCACGCTTCTGCCTGAGATCTCCCCCAGATCAATGGGATCTCCTTCTCCTTAGCTCTTGTTCTTTCTCTGTATCTTATAGTCCAAACACTTCACCTTACCCAAACATATTTTTCTCTCTTTTACCTAAATTCTTTACTCTTAGCCTGGCAAACTGGGTTCTCTTTAAACTATTTTATTTTCAACTCATAGCCCAGGTTGATGCCTGGAGGAGTCAGCAAGACATAAATCTAACATTCACCAACTCCACCAAGGTAAATACAAAAGATGTAAAGTCTCTATCTTTTTATGGCTAAATAGTACTCCATGGTCTACATGTACCACAGTTTATTTATCCATTCATGAGTTGATGGGTACTTGGGTTGGTTCTACATTTTAATAATTGTGAAATGAGCTGAGACAGGCATTCTCATGAAAATGTCTTTACGGTTAAGCAACTTTTTTTCATCTGGGTAACAAACTAATATAGCTCCTATGGAAAGAAGTATGGAATCCTTGAAGAGATAAACGTAGACCTTCTATTTGATACCATGATCCCATTGCTAGGTACCACTGCCATTTTCTGAACAAGCATCCTGTGAAGAGGAAGGATGCTTGCCCATATTTGGGAAGATCACCAGTTACCTCCAATCGCCACACATCAGACCACCCTAATTCTCCACCCCACATATATCACTAAGTCTCACTTTGGGGAGGTGAACTTGAGACCCATTCTCCTGTCACCTCACTTGGTTGCCACAGGAATAAACTCTCTGAAGCAGCTCTTGTCTCCGTGTTTGGCTCACTGTATAGTGGGAAAAACAGACCAGTTTGGTAAGTGAACCAAAATGGTGCAGCTCCCTGAAAGTAAGAAGGAAATAATGAGGAATGGAGATGGAGCAACTGAGAATACATGTGAAATCAGCCTCCAAGCATGGGGCTGAGAGCACAGGAAGAAAGACTCCAAGGATCAGGAACAAAGTGAAGGTCTCCCTGCTGTATTAGAAGAAAAAAGAAAGAGATAATGAACAAAACAACAAAGAAAAAGCAGAGGAGGTTAGAGGAAAGGAAAGGCAGTCTTGGGTAGGAGGGCTTCTTAGGTGAGTGGAAGAAAAGAGGGAGTCTGCAGAGGGAGTGAGGCCTGAGAGAGGAAGAGGGTCTCCAGAATACCTGAGGAAGACAACAGCAAGAATGGCACCTGTGGCTCAGTGAGTAGGGCACTGGCCTCATATACTGAGGGTGGCAGGTTCAAACCCAGCCCCAGCCAAACGGCAATGACTACAACAACAAAAAATAGCCGGGCCTTGTGGCAGGCTCCTGTAGTGCTGTACTCGAGAGGCTGAGGCAAGAGAATCGCCTAAGCCCAAGAGTTGGAGGTTGCTGTGAGCTGCATGATGCCATGGCACTCTACTGAGGGCAATACAGTGAGACTCTGTCTCTACCAAAAAAAAAAAAAAAAAAATTAAGTTCCCAAAGAGAAGGAAAAGTTACTTAAGTGAAACAAGGAAGCAAGAAAGATAAAGCAGGGAGGAAGTTATAGTCTCAGGAAATGAAAGAGTTCAAGATCTAAGCAGTGGAGGAACTCTCAGTGAGGACAATACTAACCACAGTGAACACTGCACACAGCACTGAAGAGCTGGGTTCTATGCTGAGCTGTCCCTAGGTAGTGTCTCATTAAATCCTTCCAACCCCCCAGTGGGGAGGGTCTTATCATTATCCCATTTTATGGATGAGTAAATTATAGAACAAGGTGCATAAGCCATTTGCTCAGAGGCTCACAGTTTATAAATGACAGGTCTGGATTTTAAACCTGGAACTGTCAGCTCCAGTGAACTTCATGCCAAGCTACCCAAGGTAATCGTTAACTGTCGCCCCAGTGAGCAGCTCCATGCAGGTGAAACAACTCCAGAGGATGCCAAGCCTGAACTGCGTCTGAGTATAGACTTGAGAAGATGATCAATGTCAATGTTGGATTCTCTTGGACTTTAGCAAAGAAAGGAAGGCTGTGTGTCAGAACCTGGGCCCCTAAGGAAAGCAAGAAAGTGTTGATGAACGATGCTATATGGATTTCAACACCAGCAAGGCTGTGGCTCACAGTTGCAGACAATGGTCAGAGAGGTAAGAACAGATAACGCCAGCCCCACCTTCTGTCCAGTTACGGGAAAGGAGTAAGAGAATCAGAGAAGAATATGTTTAGAGGATTACAAGAGAAATGGTGTCTTCAGAGAAAAGTCAGGGCTCACCCAGGAGGGAGAAAAATACACAAATAATTCTACAACCAGATCTGTGAGTTTTTTAAAAAATATAGAGTCTCAAGACATAGGACGCCCAGATTCAAGGGAGACAAATATCAGACAAGATGCTAAGGCTCTTTGGATAGGAATACAGACCAAAGGCCGGCTGGAGGAGAGGTAAATGGCATGAAGGACTGAAGACTACCCACAGTAGGGACCTGAGCTGGGGAAGAGTTTGGGGCCAGGACGGAAACCTACGACGCAGGAGTGTTCGTTTGCGCAGGGACCACCAGGGGGCGCTCCCGCCTCCTCCCTCGCTGCGGGGAGGTCAAGAGCCCCCGGAGACTAGGGAGACTAGTTCAGAGTCTGAACCTGTCACTAGCTGTAGGGTGGGGACAAGACGCTGAATTCGCTGGTAAATGGAGGTGATGAAATGCCGACAATGAGAGTGGTTGTGAGGATTAAATGAGGATTCGCAGTCAGCACAGTCCTGCGGAGAAGGTGCCCTTGGCAGAAGCAAGACCTGAGGAGGGCCCTCCGGTGGCGTCCGGGGCCCCATGTGCGCATCTCACGGTGACCGCTAGCAGGTGCTGACGCTGCCCTTGGGATGCGCTCTTGGGGAATTGTCTGTCTCGCCAGCTCTTCCTCAGGGTGAAGCTGCCTCCAGTTTTCTTTTTCAGGAAGAGCCGGTGGACGGGAAGCCAAGCTGGGATCAGGCCTAGGATGAAATCTTCCTCTGAGCAGAGTCGCCTCCCTTGCCTCTTCTCTACAGCAGAGGGGTGAGTGTTGGGACTGAGGGGCTGGTCTGGAGAGCATGGCCACGGAACCGATTCTCTCTTCAATCAGTCCTGGGAGGGCTGCGGCTCAGGCGTGGTCTGAGACCACTACGGGCTCCTCTGGGGAGCGCCATGGACCCTGACGGCGGCCTGACACCCCACCCCCCAGGTGACCTCCCGCCCGGAGCTGGAGCAGGGAAGTGAGGAAAGACCCACTGCTGCTGTTTCCACTTCTGGAACACATCTGTCCACACACAAAACTCTCAGCTTTGGGGGTGGCTGCCTCCACACGCATTGATTTAGGAAAAGAATAAGGCCTTCCAGGCCCTGCCTATAAGGGATAGGCAAACGGCAGAAACTTTCCTTGAAGTAACTACTCACAGCAACAGTAGGTCCTGGACCCCTCATTACCATTTTATTGTGTTTCTCTTCTCTGCACCCTGAGGACTTTCTCTGGAATAAACATAAGACCAGTTACTTGAGAAATAAAATGTGTTTTTCATTAAAACCCCATTCTGGCCCCTTCAATCCCAACAAGGCATTTCCTGCCTGGTCTAATTGGGTTTCATGTTATCAGTGTTACCATTTCTCCACCAGGAGGCAAAAGTATAGGACATCCTGTGTCCTACTAAAGGCCTCCTACCACGGGTTGAAGTGAAATGTCCCTCTGGGAAGCTAGAAGGAAAATGCTGGTGTAAGAGGGAAGGCTGTTCTGAACCTGGGAGAAAGAGTCTCGTTATCCTGAGGATTCTGGATCCACTTTCTTCCTCTTACCCTCATTTAAACAATTTTCCTCCCCATGGAGTTACTCTCCCCAACCCTATCAGCCAAGGGAAATATGTGCTCAAGACTGGCAAGCAGGGCCTCTTCCCCTGCCCAAGTTGGAGGCATCCGGAATGTTTCCCAAAAGCAAACTTACCAGAGTTCTCCACAGAGGCAAGCGGAGCGAACACGTTCCAGAGGAAGCCGGCCTCCATATGCACGCTGTCAGGGAAACCTGGAGCCACACTTAACGTAAGCCCAACCATGTGAGCCCCTGACCGCCCAGCAGTGGTTCTCAATTCTGACTTAAATGATGTGATATGAACCCAAGTATCCCTTAAAGCTCCTCGGAGGAATTCAGATGAGCAGGCTAAGTTAAGAACCACCCTTCTGGAGCTGTGCTGTCCAATACAGTAGCCACTAGACACATAGCCATTTAGGATCACTTAAATTAGTTGAAATTAAATAAAGTTAAAAATTCAGTTCCTAAGTGGCACTCACTATATTCAAAGGCTCAGTAGCCACAGGTGACCAGGGCCTTCTATGGGAAAGCGTAGATAGAGAATATTTCCATTATCACAGAAAGTAGTACTGGGCAGCAAGGTCTGAGATCATCAAAATGGCCTAAAACTCCTCAGTTCTTCTGACTCTGAAGTTTTCCAAGTATAATTGCGTTTTCCAAGTATAATTGTCTCTCCCTCTCCCTGAGCTACAGACCTCAAGGCAAGCTCCAGTGTCTGCAATTCCTCTGCCGAGAGGCCTCGTTGACTACCCACAGCCAAAACTGAGTACAGGGCAAGGACTGTGCCTTCATCACCACACTGTAAGAGACATTTGGAGATTCCCTGACTCGCCCCAAATCACACGGTGAAGGGCAGAGCCAGGATTTCAAACCAGGTTTGTTTCCACCAAAATGCAAACTTGCTTACTCAGCCCAGCCACCCCGCCCAGGAGGAAGACTGGCCACAGCAAATCTTCCTCTGATTCCACTCTCAGCACGTTCTGACTTGTTCACTCCCACCTCCCCCAAGGTCAGCACCTGCAAAGCTGTGACACTGACTTTTTGAGGTAAGCTTGCCTTGTCCTGGCGGAGGACCACGGGCAAGGGTCACCCTTTGTTTGGCTGGTGAGACTTGCTGGCAGGGGCCTTTCTGATTAAAAGAGGGCATGAGCCTTCCGAGCAACTTACAGGAATACAAAGAGAGCCACCAGCTCATGCAACTTTCAAGATAGGAGCTTCCAGAAGTGAGGCTGCAAGCTTGCAGTTGCTGTGGTATCCTGTTGCTAAAAACAAATTATTTCATATCTTTTCAGTACCTAGGAGAAAACACCTGGGCTCTGTTAGGCTGCCATTGGCTGGATTTAGACTTAAAACTGCGAGCAGGCAGCAGCAGGTCTGTGTGCGGGATGCACTGCATGTGTGGTGGCGGGAGGGTGACAAAATGAGGAAGGAGGAGATGGGGCTAAGAATGCTCTACACACAACGGGTGTGTACATTCTAATCATTTTCAATTATGTCCTTGCAAGCCATCAAGAAGGGTAGGAGAAGAAATTTAAGGGGTAAATTTGGAAGAAATTGATCCTGCTGTAGAACATGAACTTACATCCTGCTGGGCTCAGACCGCTGACTGATGGATACTGGACTTGACCTTGTTGTCATATTTACTTTCCTATCTACACTCATAGTCACCCCAAATCACTACTCTTCTTTTAGTTTGCCACCATTTTCGGACTTAGGCCAGTCAGCCTGCCAGGGGCCTGAACACAAAGCAAATGGCTTCTGAGCACTGTGGGCCTGAGCTCAGGGCCAGCCAGTGTCCAGTATTACCCCCTTGATATATCATCTCATGAATCATGCATGATATTTTTGTTTTCTTGTCAAAATTATAATGCAAATTACTAGTTTATAATGTAGTACCTTTTATACTAATGGTGCTGTTATCCAGTCTGTGTTTTGATGGTGATTATGTTATTCTGATGGACTAATATGGCTACAACCACGATACAAATGGCTATCTCCTTCATTCTGAAAAAAACAGGATACCAGCAATAATGAATTTTTGATGGAGAGACACTGGCTGTACCCATTTAGGCCACAGGCCAGGGTCTTTTTCACAGCATAAATCAGAGCATAAACCCCAAATTCAAGGCTTCTTTTGCTCACCTGCTTCCCTTTGAGGGAAAACCTGCATCCCTAGCTTAGCATATGAGGAAGCAAGACACAGCTTTTCTCTGACCGAGACATCCAAGGGGCCCTATAGGAACCAGAGGGAGATGTTGAGGCCCCCGTTCATCCAGCACCCCATCTCCCGGCTGTGTAAATAGACACCAGGCTCTCGCAATAGGCTTTCCATTCCCCAGCTACTCTGCGCCTCCTCCTCAACTGCTGCTGCCTCAGACAGCTCCTTACTCCTGTAAAACAGAAGACTCTGCCACCTGCTGTGAGTAATGGAAATACAGAGAGCCCCACTGCCATTTCCCATCCAGTGGGGTGCTCAGCGTGCTGTGTGCATTGTGTGTGCAAATGGCCAAATCTGGAGATGGTTTGCGGTGTCTTACCTATATGGGAGGGGCCAACGCAGCCAGAACTACCTGAGGCTTTGTCTTAGTTTATCAGCGGGGGTTGATGCCTGATATGCCAGTTGCCCAGAGGACAGGCATATCACACACAGATGACCTGATCTGATTTTTAACAAGTGGCCTGATTAGTTCATTTGTTTTAACAACCCAATCAGATTGACTAGGTGGCAATGCATCGATTTCATGGCACTACCTGAATCAATCTGAACAAAACCATTTAGTGCCATGTATAAGCACAGCTGAATTCACACAAGTGGGATGAAATCTTTCCTTTAAGTTCTTGAGGAATAGAATATAAAAGTACTTAAGTGGTCTGTCTCTCGCTCTGTCTGAGGCTGCCCTTGTGTCCTAACCCCCTAACTCCCTAAACAGACTCAGCTTCTTTTCCTGGCTTCATGCAGCACACACTCTTTCTTTGCACGCACTGAGATTCCAGACAGGATGTTTATAATCACAGTAGATAAGGACAGGAGAGGAAAAGCGCATGTGTAAACTGTCCGAAAGTTTCTTTCCATGGGATGATGAGACCCCTAACCTCTGACCCAGGGGTCAAAGACACATTGATTATGTTCTGAAGGAAAATTGATCAGACAGGATGTATGCAGAATGAAGATTCTGACACCATTTGACCAGCAACTTACTCCTCAGCCTTCTTAGCCATCATACTCCTTTATAGTTAGACAATAGAATGATCCCAGTGGAGCTGTGGGATTGTGTGGGCTTTCCCCTAGACTGCACCTGGTGGTAACATCCAGTTCTCCGTTTCATTTCTCCTCGGAGTACATGGATGCTCCTCAAATCCAAGGGCTGGCTGATTATTGTGTTCCTGTAATTGGAGCTGAGCAGGGTATTTCTAATGACTGTTCTTTGTTGTTAGCTGTGGCCTCCCTGCATCTCAGTTTTCTCATCTGTAAAATGAGACAGTTGAATTGAATCATCTCTAAGATCTCTTGCAGCACTTGCCTTGGACGCCTTTAATAATATATCAGGCTAGCATTGGCACTGCACATTTACATCTTGTAGAGCAACTTTATATCTGTAATCTGTGTTGTTCCTACTCTGTTGTTCTAGGAAACAGATCCTTCGATTTCTTCAGACATATTGCCTTGATGGATCAGAACAGTTACTCAAGGGTCCAACCGACTTCATGTGTAAGATGTCCAAGTGCTATGGCAGCCATCACACCCACCATTGGACTCTCAGCCACATCTGGATTTCTTAGACACAATAAGGCCTTGTTTACGTGGGAGTTAACACCACCTGTCAGGTTCCATGTGGCAAGGATGTGGCATGAAACAATGAGCTTTAACCATCTTATGTTGCAAGACAGAACTTTTCTTCCTTATAGTTAAGCTTTTGTCACGACCTTAAAATACAGCCAAGGCATTTAAAAAAGATCAGTGAGGAAAACCCTTGGAAGGTTTCTGTACTTTTTATTTTAAAAATTCTTTTTTTTAATATTTTCTTTTACTATTATCAAAATCTCCTCCAAGCACACGAAACCTAGAGTATCCCTATTAAATTATATAGAGCGAGTCCAGCCCCTGACTGTCAGTGGGGCCCATCAGTCCTAATTTATCGCCCCAGGAAACACAGTACAATTATGGTAATAAATAATAATAGGATTCAGTACATGACAACATGAATGATGGAGCCTCTCAGAATTCATTTACATTGCTTTGTGTTGCAATCATCATGCCTCTAATGTAATGCCAAGCAAATGAGCCCCTTTGAATATTGTGCAATCTATTGCACGTCAACTGGCACAAAACTCACTCAATAAATCATGTTCAAACACATGCCTGTAATGACAGGTAAATCAACAATGAAGTAATTGCATTTAATGTATTGAAATACTGGACCAAAAAACAGTGACCTCAAAGTGACTTTTTGTAAAAGGTATGATATAGTTGCTGTGGAGAGTGAGGCCCTGCCTAGGAGGCGCCTTGCTCAGATGCACACACCGGAACGACAAGGTTGCTCTCAGCAGGCTTTGACTGACCACCTTCTCTCTGCGGTAATCATGAGATCCAGGTGCCAGAGGCTTCCAGTGTACCCTACCCTTCAGGTAACAGTCACAGGTGAGGGTAGAAATCAGTCTGGGGCTCAGCAACCTCTCCTGTGCCTGAGCTGTCACCCAGCTCCAAGTTTTGCAGCCAACTCTGAAGGCCACCTGATAGGGAGTAGAGCGAACCTGCATCAGAAGTGAGCAGGGCTGCGTTCCTGCCCCAGCTCCCGCATTAACTAAATCACTGTATGACGCTGGCCACGCCACTCCCCCTCTCAGTCCTTTGTCTGTGAAATGAAATAGCTGGACTTTCATGACTGAAATTCATTGCAATTCTAACATTCGATGAAGCTCTGATTCTAATTTGAGGCCTTCACTTTTAAGCAGGCAGAAAGCGCTCCCCCCAACTCTTCCGTGTGGAAGGCACTGGTTTGAACTTCATCATTTCTGTTGGCCGGGCCAAGTGTATGTGCTTCTAATTTCTGTGCATCTTGGGCCTGCCCCTTTCTGGGCAAGCAGACAAGTCTGAAAATAGGGCCCCAGGGGCCTTGTGGATGGATAGCAGACAACATTGTGATGACAGGCTTCCCCACACTCCCTGTTGCATCCATGCCAGCCCCCCTCTTCCCAGGGACAACGTCAAGGAGAGATGAAGCAGAGCCTCTACGGAGCCAAAGGCCACTTGAGGAACGTTCTTGCTCTTTTGAAAAGCTCATTCTTGGCTGAAGGGCTCCGCAGCCTTCCCCACGCGCCTGCCTTCCTCTTTCTGCCGGACCAGCAGTCCCTGACTGTTGTCAAAGTAGATCTCATGGACCCCATAATCTTTGAGATGTGGAAAAGTGGGAAGGAAGGCTGGAAAGATCACCAAATTTAGAGTTAGGAGATCTGGCATTCGGTCCTGGCTCGAGGGTTTGTTGGACGCATGAATTTGTGCCTGTTCCCTGACTTCTCTGAGCCTCTAATTGCTTCATCTCTAAGTGATAACAGTAATACGTGCGTCTCCAGTGAGGCTTGTGTGAGGAAAGTGTGACAAATGTGAACAGGCTTTGCTGGTTTACAGCATGATGCAAAAATCTCATTTGGATGATTATTTGGAAGAAAAGAAGACTTGGAGACTGGGGTACCGTGTTCTGCACCCAAAAGGGCTTCTCACCATGAAAGAAAATCTCTCGTTTATTTACCTGACTGTTGTCATTATCAGACTCTCCTCAGGAGAGCAAGGGGGACTTGGAGGGTTGTTCATATTGTTCATTTACCACCAGCGTCGAGAAGAAAGTTGTGAAATGTTCACTGAGCGAATGAGTAAGGGTTGTGTTCTCTTTTATTTTTTTCTAAATAAGAAATTACGATGAGACACTGAATTTCAAGGTATTTTTCAAAAATATATTTGGCATTAAGGTGCCCTAAACGTAGGAACACAGCCTTCTGCTTGTGCTGAAATGTGGCTGAAATATGGCTGCTTAGAGGGAAATGGCTTCTTGAGCAATGGCCCTCTCTGGAAGGACAGCAGTTGGAAAGCCTTTAAGCCCATGAAGAAGCTTTCTGAGGCCAAACTGGGCCAAGCCCCCCGGGCAACAGCAATCCAGAAAAAGACCGCTCACTTCAAAGCAGGAAGGGATCTGGGAAACACCACAAGCATTTCCACATTACCAAGACCTGGGAAGTCACGGCCAATACGGCCACCCAGAGCCCTTGAGTTAAAGCTGACAACTTTCCATTCTTAGTATGGCTCATCCGCAGACCCTGCCCAGCCTCTCTGGATGTCATTCTGTCCCAGAACTGTGAAGCCTGCTCGGCAATGACCTGTGCTGCCTCTTCTCAAACCAGGCCGCTGCTCTCTTGATAGCTCCTGGATGATGCCCTGACCGTCAAGGCCACAGCAGGCAGAACAAAGGACCCATTAAGGGGGCTGGTGGGAAGGAAGGCAGAACTGGAGGCCCTGGAACGGGAGATGAGAAAACAAAAAAAACCAGAAAAACTCTAATTTTAGAAAACTGTTACCAGTTGCAGGATGTTGAAAGTGTTCCGTACAGACAGGGGCATCAGCTGGGGTGCAACCCGGCTTCAGCTTCTCCACCCGGGACGTGAAGGATCCCTGTTGGGAAGGAATGGCTGTTTTGATAGTGTTTTTTCCCAATATTGTGCTAGAAGGAGCTTGTTCACGGAAGCAACAGACAGATCTTTGGAGGCAACTTGGTAGCTACCCATCTCCCACTTTCCCACGCTCCCACCCCTCCCAGGAGTCAAAGGTCCCTTCAGGGAAAAGCCAGTGACAAGCTGAGTCTGGGGCTAAGGAAGAAGAAGATTCTTCCCAGGTCACAAGGAAGAATTTTTCTAATAAGGTCCTTTCAGCTAAACACTTTGTTAATCTGAGCGACTAGTCAATATGAGTGGTTTATAGATATCCTCAAACTCTCACAACTCAAAAGCCCAACCCAGCTCGGCCTCTCCCGAGTCCGTGCTCTTTGCCCTCATTTCCAACCCCCCACCCTTCTGCCCCAGCTCTCTCCTACTTCATCATCGAATTCCACTCAGGAACTCAGGGGCAGGAAATAAACTCCTGTCTCTTGTCATTTTATGAGGCCCTTCCCGAGAGCCGGTGAGCTGCAGCCTGACTGGGGAGTGGTGTTGGCTCAGGCAGCTCAATTAATGACAGAGGCCAGTGGCCCCTCACATGGGATCCTCCAGGCGCAGGCACCGCCCAGCTGGAGACAGAGAGGAGAGGACATGACACCAGAGAGAACCAAAGACAAACCGTCCTAGTCCCCAACAGGCAGGGCTGCAAGCAGTAGTCCCATCTGATTGCCTTTCAGTTTGTTTCATTTTAATTTAATTTAATCCAATATATTTATTTATCTCTTACAGTCAAATGATTTTTTGAGACAGGGTCTCATTCTGGCACAATCATAGGATCCTGCAGCCTCAAACTCCTGGGCTCCAGTGATCCTCCTGCTTCAGCAGCCTGTGCAGCTAAGCTGGGACTATAGGTGTGGGTCACCACACCCAGCTGTTTTATTTTATTTAGTTAGTTAAGGTCTTTTTGTTTGTTTGTTTTAGAAACAGGTGCAGAGGCCAGTCTTGAACTCCTGGCTACAAGCTGACCCTCTCTTCTTGGCCTCCCGAAGTGCTGGGATGACAGGCATGAGCCACCACACCAGGCCTGTCTTCCTTTTAAAGAGTACATACTTGGCATCAACTCTTTAAAAGGACCCCTCTTCTCAGAGAATATCTGTAACAAACATGGGGAAGAAATTGCCTGAAACCTGCCCCGTGTTATTACTGGACCACTGGTGTCCCCTGTAAGAAGAAATTACAATCTACGATCAGCTAGAAGATCCAAACCTCAGGCAGGCACCTGCAGAAGCTCAGTCCCTGGGAAAGGCACCTATACATCAGTGGGAGTTTTCCACAGACAGAGCATTTGACTTTTATGTTGTCCATAAATACACCCTTGACTCTGCTTGCAGGAAGCAACCACACATTCTACGGAAATGGACTGAGATTGTATTTCCTATTTGTCAGCTACCATCAAGAATCCCAGCCACGTGCCAACAGTGACAGAGATGGACAATGGGATGAACTGGAGCAGTGAAGTGAGGCTGCCACATAAACACTTAGGAGATTATTTCCTTTTCTCTAAGTAATCTTTAAACTTTCACCCCAAATTTCAGATGTAGAGATTCTGAGTTATCAATGATGAATTATCCTCATACTTCACTGGGAAACATTTTCTGAGCTTTCTGGTTAGGACAATCTTTGAAAACAAAAATCCATCAGAATTTGAGAGATTAAGGTCAACTTCCTGAGTGAGAGAGTGGGCATAGCTCCTTTCCCCTCACATTTCTTCCAGACTCAAACAGAAAACATCGAAGTTTCAAACTCAGAAATAGTCAAATAGCCACAGGGACCTTATGGATCCTTGAGTCCACATCATCACTTCACATATCAAACAATGAAGGTGTAGTAGAGAGATCCAGGTTGATTTAGAGAGGTGTGAATAGACATGGGAGAACTAACGTCAGACCAGGGCTCCCCAGACTAGTGTTCATTCAAAAATAAAATGTTTTCCCTGGTGGTTGGCAAACACAAACTTATTATCAAGATAAGTAAAAACACACAACTTGTTGAGTAGTCAAGAAATGGTGAAGCTGAATAGTGGGAAATAACACTCCAAAGGTGTTCCACGGAAGAAGCAGTCGTTTTGTAGATGCTGCAGCCAAAAGGGTTTTCAACTAACAAGAGAGAGTATCACTGTATACAAACCTGTTTAACTCAGCACAGCTCAACATTTTCTCAAGTTGTTTCATCCAGAAATCTCCGACATGTCTCCCTCTCATTCTCCCTCCTCTCCCCCTGCCCCCACTGCTTTGTACAACATTTATTAACATACACTAGAACTCAGAAAAGTGCTACTAATGGGAGAGAGATGGGCCAGGAATAAAGAGGATTAAATTCCGGTCACAGACTGGTATCTGACACTCTTTTATCCCAGCTTGAGAGAGGAAAAGAAGGCCTTAGAACATAATATTCTCCAGTAGGTGAAGGTCAGTGTGCTCGGGAGGCACCGTTTTGAGGTTGGTCATTATCAAGGCAAACTTAACTTACTAAATATGCCTCCTGTCTTCTAATCAAATGATTTGTTTTTTAAAAAATGTGACCCTTTTCATGATGAAGTCAACAAAACATCCATCTCTCCCATTAAAGCTTCTCCCTCCATCACTACTTCCCGACTCTGAAATAATCCATCTGTGCTCCCCACAGGGGAGACGTCACCCGGCTTTATATGGAGTTCAAAGAAAGCCTCTTCTTTTAAATCACATAAATCTCTGGAATTTCCCATTTTCTTTTATCTATAATTATAAACTTAATTATAATATAATTATAATTATTCCCTTCTTCTTCCTCTTCTTTTTCGTCTTTTCCAGACCCCACTCTGTGCTGCAGCCCAGGAGCCTGGCCAAGTGTCTGGGTCCCCACCAGCAAGTGGTCTGTGCTCTTTTAAAAATACGTGCACACATGTTCAGCCTCTTATTTCCTGAGTGGCCCCAACACCTGGAGTGATCAGAGTCCAACAAAGTGAGGCCAGGAAATTGAATTCTTCTTGACTCTTGGCTGGGACATTTAAATATTGGAAGATGAATGTGCTTTGCAACTAAAGGCCCTGCCAAGAAATTCACAAAACGTGGCGCTGTGGAGGAGAAGAAGAGGAACCTCACTGATCCCTCCAACAAGGAGCCGGACAGTTTGTGATTTCACTTCAGTTTTTTTCCTTATCTACTACCAAGCAAAAGAAAACTAAAAATCACCCTCCGTCCTACACACACACACACACACATGCGTGTGCGTGTTTATATGTGCAAAAATATTTTTCAAAAGGGGTGTGGGGAGGAACTTGGAAGCATTTTCTAAGGCAAAAGGCTGTTGATTATTGCCAAAGTGCTGATTTTTTTCTTTTCTGCCTCTGGCAACTGTACGAGAATTGGAGACTTCAGCAAAGAAGAAATCCATTCGCTTGTCATCGCATAAAACCCCTGTGCTCCACAGAGGAAATAGCAAAATTTCACCTTTAACTGGATTTGTGGATTCTTACTGGGGCTGTGAGAGGTGTCAAAGCGTCCTGCATTCTGCGATATTCCCTGACCTCCCTCTGCCATGGGAAAGAAGGGCTGGGCCTCCAGAGGGGCCTCATGTCAGGAGGAGACCAAGGAGAAGAGAGAGAGATGGAGGTAGGACCAGCCCGAGTCCCCAGCCCAGGCCAGAAGGGAATGATTCCAACCTGTATCACCCCAGAGTGTTCCATCAAAACTTCTTTAAACAACTAGAGCACCGGGGATATTTTTTTTTCCCCCAGAGTACATTACATGTCTTACTTAATTTACTTTTGTTTTTAAATTATACCTGTTTGAACAATTGCTTGTTTTTGAGCTTAGCACGTTCTGTGTATGGTCATTATGCTAAGCACATTATTCATTTCTTCTTTACCCTTCCTGCCTGGATTTTTCCATCTACTACCTGCTTTGCTGGATTTGGCCGCATCCACAGAGGCAGGGTGAAAATGGCAGGTGAGAACCACAGATGATCCATTGCAACCAGCCATTCTGTCTTACCAGGTCAGCGGCTCGTCCTGACCCTTTATGTGTGATGTTTCCACATCTTTCAAATCCCCTTCTTCCACTGTTTTCCAGTTTGGTATTAAAGTCAAGGTGTGGTAACTGCTGTGTCCCTAAGAATCTTTGTATCAAATTCTCTTGAATGTCAAAGTGCTGAGGTCAAGATCGGAAAAACTTGAAACCAGAGGAAAGGAGGTTGCTAGGAGGCTGGGACTGTTTATTGTGCTCTCAGCCTTAATTAGGTGTAAGTAACATCTTGTCAATGTTCCGCCACATATGCTAAAGCTGTAGGAGCAATTTTACTGAGTCTGACAGCTTAAATCAGAAACAAGAGAGTCAACATGTCAGTGATGGTGCCGGACATGATGGATATATTAAGAAGAGTCTGGAAAATTCTGGACTTCATTATATCGACTCTACTTCTCAGAAGTTTCTGTCAAAAGAATCCCAGCCTTATTGGAAAAGCTCCTCTGGGATCTGATTACACCCAATTACAGGGCCTCCCACAGCCACCTGGACGCAGGAGGCTTTCTGCAATGGATTCATCGGAGAAACAATTGAGGGAAGATGAGAACAAGGAAATTGCTGATTTGGGTATAATTTCTACAAATAGATCTATTGAGATTTAAAAGGTGCAATAACTTGACATTTTTGGTAAGTTAAAAACTGCTTAAAAATTGGTTTGCAGGTTGTTTCTTTTTCCATCCTGGCCCCAGGCTATTTTCAAAATGAAAAGAATGGGATCAAGTCTTGAAGGGTGAGGTGGAGCTGAAGGCAGTAATAAAATTTTAAGGGCAACCAAGAGGAAAGTGATAATCTTTCAAAAGTGTTAGAGGCACACTTGACTTAGGATGGCAAGTTTCTCAGAGGAAAAAAATGAGGACCAATAAAAGGAGCTTTTGCTAAGGAGCTGGCACATTAGCAGGTTGGCCTGAACCTGGCTCTTCCTTGCCCGGTCCCCAGGGACCTGCCCTCTGGAAGGCATCTATCTGCTGCCAAGACCCCGAATACTGGCACACCACGACGCCACAGGCTTGTCATGTTAGGGCAGGAGAATGTTCGCTGCCCCAGCCAAGAGAGAGAAGGGTGTAGCAGTGAGGGCCGACCTGGCCATGCTGATACTGGACTATGCTCCTGACAAAGTAAGTACCTGGGGATCGTTAAATAACAAGGCTGAGCTCAGACATATGGCTCATCTATTTTTGTGATGCTCATTTCTAAAAATACACACCGCATCCAGAGTGCCTTTACAGAAGAATACCTTTGTCCCTCCCTCATTCCTTTTGAAAATAAGAGCTGTCAATCCACAGTAAGTCCCTACGGGGCTGAGCTACCAGACTTTAGCCTCAGGGTTGCTGCAGGAGGCTGGTGTCCACATAGCACAGGGAGGGGACGATTCCCTAGGAAGAGGAGCCTCCATTGGTTTTAGGAGACAGGTCATCCAGCCTTATGAGGGTACTATCTATGCAACCATTTCAGCTGCTGGCCCATCTGAATTTCTCGTGATATTAGCCAGAGGCATTGTGGCCTGGCAGTGTTGACTTAGCTTCAAAAGTTTAAACAAACGTTGCCTGGGTTCTGAAGCAGTGAACAAATACCAATGAAATGGTTTGGAAACAATGGTGAGAAGGGAAAAGTACCCAGGTGGCACCTAGTAAAGAAGAAGCATGCCTTTTAATTTTCTTTTGCTCCCTGTCCTCCATAAGAAGGAAAAAAACAAAAAAAACAACAAAAAACCACCCTCCACCCCCTGGACAGGCAGCAGGTCTTGTTTCTTTTCCTTGCCTCAAAGCTGTGCTTGTTAATTGTTTCCCTCTCTGTCTCCCGCTGGATTGGATTGAAGACTTAGTTCTTTCCCCCAAACAATTTGGAGGCAATGAATCATCAGCCCTGGTGACTAAACTGTGCTTTTATCAACCCAGCAGGAGTGTAACAGGCTTCCTCTCAGTGATTGCTGCTCCTGGGTCTCTTCACTGACTCACTGCATCCCAAGAAAGGAGCCGAGACAGGCGAGAACTCACAGAGTCGCAGTCTGGATCTTTTGCTCTCAGTTTTCTCTTTAAAGAAAACAGGAGGATCCTGTGCCCACGAGGGCGCACGTTTCCCAGCTATGAAACCTGCAGACCGAGATCAATCCTTTTACAGTCCCCAGTGCTTCTCGAGTCCATCCTCCCTCACGTTGCTCCGTCAAAGCCTAACAGTGCCTTTCAAGATGACACTTCCTTTTTTCTGTTTAAGAAATATCCATTGAGTTCACAATTAATGTCATGGCCCATGCTAGATTCTGGGGACACAGAGATTAATGTGATAGGTAATATTGACTGAGTGTGGGCTCCATCCCCAGCCCTATTCTAAGCTCCGTATATAAGATAATTCACTAGATGCTGATGGATCTCAGAAAATAGCACCTCAAGATAAAGGGCTCAGAGGCCAAAGTCTTTCTCCGGCCTTCCCTCATCCTCCTGCCTCCCACTCCCATCTTCCTCCCAGGCTAGCGATAGGAACTAGAATCTCACTTCACCAGGGCAGGTCATGAAAATCAGAAGCCCCTTTCCCAATGCTGTTCATAAAACCTAAAATTATCCCATGTAAACACTGGCCATAAACAAATTATCTGACCAGGTTGTTTGGGTACAGGATACGAGACTCCCATTCCAGACAGAGTCCTGCCCCACACCCAGAAAGAAGGAACACTGCTCAGAGAGGCCAAGAAGAATCTAGAAAGACAGGCCTGGCTGGGTTTCCACCCTCCGTCTGTTAGCATCACATCATACCCTTTTTGTCCAATCATATCTCTCCATATACCTTGTTGAACCTGAATATAGAAATGGGCACTTACCCCTATACCTTCAAGTTTGCATTCTGAAGTCTCCCCTGTATACATGTTAACATGAGTTTGTGTTCTTTTCCTCCTAGTAATTAATCTGTCTCGTGTCTGTAATTTTCCAGGGAACGTTTAGGGGGACAAGAGCCTTTGCTTCCTAGAGTCTGTGAATCTTTGGGAGTCCTTACAATCTCTCCATGCCTTAGATTAAGAGGTCAGTACTGTTATGATTATCTCCACTTAGGAGATGAGGAAACAGCATAAGACACTTGCTCGAGGTCACATAGCTGGTAAGTGGCAGAGCTAGGATCCATACCCAGGTGGGGTGACTCCAAAGCCACACGATGACATAGCTCTGCCCACCAACTCCAGACTCAAGACATGGTCCCTTCCCTTGAGTAAACAACAGTCTGCAGGTTGAGTAATTTTACATCAAATTATAAATGAATCATGGTGTGAAATACCAAGAAATAAAACCTCATCAGGAGTTTGTGGAAGCCCCATCTTAATCAGGTCTATGTTGATTGATCTATGAAATTTAAGATCCTGCAACACTCACAGAAGGTTTTTAGAAAAGCTGACATCAGCCTTCCCTCTCCAGGAATTGTCATAATTTGGATGAGGTGAATAGCCACCGTGGCCACAAATAAACAAGGCCAGGTAGACATCTGTATCCTAGGGTCACTGTGACAAGGCGCCACACACCGGGCAGCTGAGAACAGTGGAAACGCATCATCTCACAGAATAGGGCCAGCGAGTCCAAACTCAGTAGTTGGCAGGACAGTGCTCCCTGAAGTCGGTTCAGGGAGGATCCTTTCTTCCAGCTGCTGGTAGCCCCAGATGTCCTTCATTTTGTGGAAACATGATTCCAGCCTCTGTGCCTCATGGCATTCCTCTCCCTGTGTCTCTTCCTATCGTCTCCCCTTTATGCACGTCTGTATCTACGTCCAAAGGTTCCCATTTTGTAAAAACATAGTTGAATTGGACAGGGCCCACCTCAACAGCCTCATTTCAACTTAACTATCTCTGCAAAGATATTATTCCCAAATTCTGAGGTACAGGGTAGGGAATGGGTAGGACTTCAATATATTTCTTTTGGGGTAAACGATTCAACCTATAACAATACTCTAGCCAAAGGGGAAGCAGAGAGCTCCTCAGCCTCAGAGGGGGTCTGGCCAAGAGCCTTGTCCTGTGAGAGTGCACCATGCTGGGTGGAAACCAACTGATCCCCTGGCATTCTGGCCAGAGACTGTCAGTTAGATTAACTAGCTAGACAACTATTATCTTTTGGGTTTTTTTATATAAGCTGATAGGACTCCTGCCTCACCCATCCTGACTTTATTCATGCCTTCAAAACAACACTTAGAACTAAATGCTATGGCAATCCATGCCAAGTTCACCTTCTCTGCTCTCCCATCATTTCCTCATCTTCTTTTATGTGTGTGGACTGTATGAATAACATCCACACACCTCCACATGGCTATGCGGAGGGATGTATCCTCCTCCTCATTCTAAATAGAACCTGTAGGGCCTGCCTGCATACACCTGTGCAAGAATGATTACAAATTGGCTAGCATGTTCCTTCAGTACCATGAATAATGATGACGATCATAACAGTGGCTTTTGTTCAGTGTTTAACATATGCCAGACACTCTGCCATGGACTTTATATACACAACAATCTGGGAAAGTAGGAATTAATATTCACCTTTTTTTATTTATCTAGAAAAACAGATGAATACATGGATGGTTGGAGAGTTTGTGTGACCTGTCCAGCAGGACACAGATAATCTGTGAAAGGTGGGGTTGGGTGCCATGAGGCCCCCTGCAGGCTAATGCTGCTAATCACTTTGCCACCTGTGCCTTACCCAACGTGGCACCACAGACACCTACAACCAAAGGAGACACGTGGGATAGTTTGATCCGGCAGCTTCATTTTATTTGAGAGAACACTGAGCCACCCAGGAGGTGAATTGTGGGTCTAGGGACTCAGTTATTGGCAAAGCTAGAATGGAATCCAATCACCTACCTCCGGAGTGAGTGTTTTTCTCTTTCAACTCTGGCCCTCCTGGGCTGTATCCAGCAGAAATTAATTTCCTCATTGTTTCCCACACGGGTGACTTCTGGTTCCTGCACTGATACAGGTTTCTCCGATTTCTGGATTGTGTTGATCGTGTGAACTAGAATCAGAGAGAGAGGCGAGAGGGTGCCAGAGTCTGGGTCACCGTCTTTCTGGAAAGTTTAACCAAGATTCTTAAAAGAGTTGAAACAAAAACTATTACAGTTCATGAAAGATTCAGCAGGAGCTCACCTGAGAACCCAATTAAGCAGAACAGGCCTGCCTCGAGCCCTGGAGGGAGTCGAGGGCCTCCCGAGCTTGCTTTGTGGCGCTGTCTCCAGCACAGTGCAGCTTTCAGCTTCAAGTGTGGGCTAAGTTGATATTTTTGACTGACAAAAGCAATTAAAAACATAATATGCGTTCCTTGCAAACCTTGTTATTATTGTGAAGGTGTTTCACATATGTAAGGCAGTTTCAACAATCCTTTTGATTAGTCATTCACGCAAGTATTTGAATAAACATTTCAAATCAAGTCAAAATAATCACAGAGGATAATAGCACTTATGGTGTTGCTTAGAGAAGTTGCCATCGCAGTGTGTCTTTTCTTTTTTTCCTTTGGAACTGAGTAAATAAATGTAACCCACTTTGTCTACTTTTCATTTTCCAAATGCAAAATAACTTGATGTTTTTCCTTTTGGCAACTGGATGCTTTCTAATCAGCTATAACAGGAAGGCTGAATCCAATTCCTTTAACTTACGTGGCTTCATCAAGTGAAAGTGAAATTTCTGCAACAATAGAGATGAAAAACAACCATTTTCAAGAGCTCCTGTTCACTAACCCCAAACCCATAGAAAGTGGGTGAAAGCAGAATGGGAATTGTAGACATTGCTGTAGACTACTCCCCAGGAGCTGCCTTTGCTCTCAATCCCAGTAACACCTCTCTCTCCAGAGCATTTTTGTTTTGAGATGGGGTCTTGCTCTCTGCCCCAGCTAAAGAACAGTAAGGTCATCATCATTCATTGCAACCCCAAACTCCAAGGCCCAAACAATCCTCCTACATTAGCCTCTTGGGTAGCTGCCACCACACCCAGCTAATTTTTCTATTTTTTAGTAGACAGGTCTCACCCTTGATCGGGCTGGTCTCAAACTTCTGGGCTCAAGCTATCCTCCCACCTCAGTGCTCCTAGAGTGCTGAGATTACAGGTGTGAGCCACTGCTGCATATGCTTATCTGTAATTACCATTAATGTCCCCATACTCATCAGATGGTATGGATTAACTATTGGATCCTCTTAAAGTACTTGACACCACCACTCACCCCACCCTTCCCAAACCTCTTTTCTTGCCCTCTGGAACACTTCCCCTCCCAGGAGCTCCCTCCCGTCCCCACCCCATTCTGTCTGCCTTTTCTGTTTGCACTTCTTTCCCCACCACCCCTTCAGTACTGAGGAAGTTCCTGTCTCTTTCATTCCACTCTCACCTGGGAGAGAGCATTAGCTCCTAGACATTCTGCAAACACCGTCCAACATTGTCTCACCAGTCTGAGATTCTGCCTCCTGACTGCTGTTCCAGGCAGTCTTTCTCACCACCACCAAAACCATCCTTCTGAAAATCAGAGGCCATCAATTCACTTCTTTAAAGGATTCAAATATCTCCATCACCTGCAGAAGAGAATTCAGACTCCTTCGAACACTGAATGGCACCCAGCTTCTGCTCAGTTTCCCCGCACCACCCCTCTGTCCACCCTCCCCACCATGCAGGCCCTTGCACCCTGTGACCACATCAGCCTTCCCTGTCTTCAGGGCCTTTCCATGCTGGTGAGAATGTTTGATTCAGGCCTCTTTTCCTTCCCATGCCACCTTGCTGACTCCTACTGGCCTTCCAACATTGCCCTCCAACAGGCCTTCTCTGACTACCACCCGCCACTGAGCGCAATGGTTCTGATCACGCCTCTGCTTGTTTTCCGGGCTCGGTGGTTCTGATTGTGCCTCTGCTTGTTTTCTGAGCTTCCCATCAGACGACGTGGTTGCACATGGCTCCTTACACACTTTATTATACTTGCATTTCTCCACCTAACCACACACATCCCTATTACATGGAGTATCTTATGGCCAGATTTTGAAAATATTGGATAAATAAATGAGGCTGTGAAGCATAAATTCAAATGCAGGTAAGCCCAAATGCATGATGTTTTCCAAACATATGGCTCCCCAACAAGAATGGTGACACAGTGTCCTCTGACCAACCAACTCTGGGAGACATGTCATATACACCGAAACAGAAGACTGTTTTCTACCTTTATTGGCTACACTGAAATTTCCTATGGTGTAATTGCAACAATATAATATCCTTGATCTACCCACAAGTAATAAGTTCTTTGAACATACAATTTTTTTATAAAGTTTTTTTCCAACTGCATGCCACTGGTTAGCACCAATGTGGCATCAAATTCCCTTTTTCAGCTTCTCTGCTTCCTTTATCCCAATAGGTTTGGGAGGGTTGAGAGATGTTGAAGTAAGTGTGAATATGGACCCAGAGGCAAGTGGTTTTAAGGCTGTCTTCCACCTACTCAGCTTCATTTTATTTCCATTTCTCTAGTAAAAATGTTGAAATATCAGAGAACTCTCTGGGGTTGGCAAGAAACCGAAGAAATTATTCAGCCTAAAATTCTGGTCTTAGGCAACCGCAAATATCTCAAATCACCACGCAGGCTGGTGAAGATTCCACAGACTGCAACAGTCCACAACTTCCTTTGGAAGAACTCCTCAGTGTCCTAGCAGATGTCTAAACAGAAATGTAAACCCTATTCAGGATCAAGAAGCTTCTGAAAAGGATGTGTCTTGTTCTTCAAGAGACATCTTCAGAGGCGATAGTAGGTGGGGGAACAGCTTTACATGCATGGCAGGAGCAATTCTGTGTCTTCCAAATAATTGACTCTCAGATAAGAAGGGGGAATATGGTCATTTCTAACCCAGACTAATTTTCTTAGAAATGGCCACTAAATTTTCAGAGACAGAGGAAATAAAAGCACAAACATTGGATATTTTAACATATTGGTAGAATTGAGGAAACAATACACATTTATTTTCCATGTTTAAATGTTAGTCAAGAATAGTTTCATACAACATTGATAAATGTTGAATCCCATGATGCTTACCATCCACACCTTCCAGATGAATGACTTTTTCTTATCTTCTTTTGGGTAGATGGATCTTGTCGTACCTAAGCCCAAGTTACATCTTCCTTAAGGAAGGACAAAACATTTTGGAGAGACCTACCAACTAAATGTTCAGCAGCAGCAACCATCAAAACAATAATAAATTAAGTGTCCACGTAGCTACTTCTCTTCCCTTTTCCTCTCTCTTTCCACTCAACAAGCCAAGATTCATGTCATATTAAAAAAAATACAGAGGTCTAGGAAATCTTTTATTTGAACTTAGAAATAAAATTTGGCTTGAATTTGGAATTAGAATCAAACATACAGAACAAATTAAAAAATATATATTTACTTAGTCCATTCAGTATACCAGGCCCTATAATGAGCATGTTTACATTTTCTTATTTAATCTCCAACATTACACTATGTCATAAGCGTTACTTTCCCAAGGATATGAAAGGCGAAGCTAATAGGACTTGCCCAATATTACACAATTAATAAAGGGAAAAACCTAGACTTTTTACCCAGCTTTAGCTTCTAAATTATCTAAACTATTCCTACACCAGTCTCCCCCCCAAGATAAAAATAATTTCTTAAAGATAGTAACTGTTAAAAAGAAATCTTGATAAATGTGGTTAATTTTGACAAAAGCCCTAATATGTAAACATATAAGACTGGGAATTTATCGATAGGACGCAGTCAGGATTGAACAGAGAACTCTCCAAAGCTATCCTTACTCAGGGCTGTAGTACTGGCTACACTCTAAGTAACTTCTTTGTAAATTGTGGAGCGTCTGCCCTGATTTCTTCCTGTTCCTTACCCATCCCAGGGCCAGGCATCTGGGAGGCATTCATTCTCTAAAGATGGGAATAGGAATAAAAGATCAGCTTTTGCAGGTCAACCCTTATTTGTGAACAGCTTTTTCTAAACAAGTGGGGTGGCCAGTGGCAGACATTCAACTGCAACCTAACAGGATTCAGAATTGTGATGGGAGCCCATTAATATTGGCCTAAAATCAGCCAGAAAATGGGTAAATTGCCCTTGTGTGATCTAAGTGGGCTAGGCAGTTGACTTGAAATTTCAGCATACTGCTTCCTGACACCAGAGGGCGCCACATGGCCCCAAGGACCAGCCAGGCTGGAGGAAGGAGACTGTTTAGAGTCTGTGCTCAGTAGTCCTGACATCAGCAACTGCTGATCCAGCTACATGGACTGCCCTTAAGAAGAAGCAGTGTCATGTAGTTTAATTCTCCATTCTCTCCCTACACAGCACAGAACACTTTGAAATATGAAACAAAATGTGTTAAGGTTTGACATAATTAAATATGCAGTGGTTTGTTCATTTGAACATTTTATTCCCTGTGGGGAAACCATTGTAGGGAAGAGAAACATTCTAAAAGTATTTTCATGACCCAGTGGCTTTCACTCCCAACCAACCCTCAGTCCACTCCTGCAATTTTATCGAGAATCTGTTTACCACCTGGGGGGAAAAAACGATAGCACCTGTGCTGAAATTTAGGCGGTAGGAACAATTGATAAGGAAGAAAATGTGAAAGAAAATTGCATCATAGTTTTGTAGGCTGTTCTATTAAATTTCTCAGAGGAAAAAAAAATTGCTCTGAGACTGGCTATGATTCAGTTCAGCTATTTCCTGATACACTTCTGGGTTTAGTTTATGTAATAACACTCCATCTCCATAGCATGTCTTTTGCTTAAGAACCTCGGAGCACTTTTAACAGCATCATCTCTTTCATCCTCCCATTGTCCCCGGGAAGGAGTAGTAGGCACAGGTGGCTTCATCTGTCTTTATACCGGACCCCTAAGGCCCCAGCTCGGGGCTCCATCCACCAGCCTGTGCAGCCTCTCATTCAAAGCCACAATTTGCCTAGCCCAATGTTTCTTAGCTTTCTGAACCTGTGTCAAGCTGACCATAGGAAACCCCCAGGGAATCTCATGCTTCCCAGAGGGGGAACATTTATAAAAATCAGATGCATGGGAGGGTAGGTTTCATGTCAGAAAAGTGATTGAACACCTAGGGTATTCCAGACACCACTCTAGGCACTGGGCTTATAGCAGCAAACAAAACATCATAATAATATAACACAGACTATAACCCTTGCTCTGCTGGAGCTAGCCTTCTCACAGACACTATACAAAACAAGTAGACAATATACAACACAAGTAAGTTGACTATGGATGTCAAAGGCAATAAGTGCCGGGGGAAAACAATAAAACAAAGTGAGGGGGTTGAGAAGGGGGTGATTTTTAGGGGTGGTGGACCTTACTAAGAAGGTGACTTTTGAGCAGAGACTTCAAGGACTGAGTCAGGGTGCAGGGAGAGGGGGCAGAACATTCCAGTCAGGAGAGGAACTTGTGGGTGGGCACCGAGGAGGAAGCTTGCTCTGAGTCAGAGGCACAGGGAGGAGGCCAGGGTGGCTGCAGGGGAGGGACAAGGAGAGAAGTGCCACCAGACTGAGCTCAGAGGGAGGAGCAGGGCCGGCAGGGCTCAGAGGCCACAGGGAGGCCTCAGCTGAGGGACGTGACTGGAGGGGCAGGGGGCTGTTGTCTTCTCATATGGACCAGCCCAGAAGAAGGTGAGTGCTTCATGTCAGATGCTTATTTCTTCAGAACAAGAGGGTTTTGATTTGAATTTCCAAGAATAAAATTCTAGTAAAACGTTGAGTACGTATTCTCTTTTCCTTCAAATTTTGCCTGTTTCCTAGGACCGCCTTCACAAAGTATCACAAACTGAGCGGTTTAAAACAATAATAAAATGTGAACACGCTAAGCTAACGTTCCAAAATCAAGTCATAGGAAAGGCCACGACCCTCTGAAACCTGAAGTGGGTGGGTGTGGGCCTTCCTCGGCTCCTCCCGGCTCTGGCAGCTGTGTCAGTCCTGCCTTGTCCCTGCCGTCCTGGCCTCTCTTCTTTTCCAATAAAAGCCCAGTCATACTGGGCTGGGGCCGACCTGCTCCAAGGTAGCCTCGTCTCGCTGTAAGTCTACAGGTGTCCTGGTTTTGTGCACTCCATTTATTGTGCTGGGCATATATTGCATTTTGGACAAATTGAGGCAACCCTGTGTTGAGCTCATCTATCGGCACCCTATTTCCAATAGCATGTGCCCAGTTCATGTCTCCAGGTCACATTTCAGTAATTCTCTCAGTACTTCAAACCTTTTATTTTATCATTATCACACCTGTGACAGTGGTCTATGATCAGTGCTCTTTGATGATTTCACCGTGGTCGTTCTGGGAGCACCAAGATCTGTGTCCATATAAGACTGCTAAGCTAATCGGCGTTGTATATGCTCTCGTTACCCTGCCAGCCCCCTCTCCTTCTCTCCTCCCCCATATCCCGCTCCCTTGCCTTGGGCCATTCTATTCCCTGAGACATAATAATATTACAATTAGGACACTTAATAACCCTACAACGGCTTCAAAGTGTTCAAGTGAGGGGAAGATTGACATGTCTCTCATTTTAAATCAAAACCTTGAAATGATTACGCTTAATGAGGAAGGTTTATTGAAAGCCAAAGTCAACCAGTTGGCCAAGTGGTGAATTGCATGAAAAGTTTTTGAGAAAAATTTAGAGTGCTACTCCAGTCAACACACAAATGATAAAGGGAAACAGACAGACATTGCCAATATGCAGAAAGTTTGAATGTTCTGGATAGACAATCAAATCAGCCTTCACAACCCCTGAGCCAAAGCCTGATCTAGAGTAAAACCTAGACTGAGAGAGGTGAGAAAGCTTCAGAGGAAAATTTAGAAGCTAGCAGGGGTTGGGTCATGAGGTTTAAGGGAAGACGCCGTCCCTGTAAGTTAAACAAATGGGCAAGAGGAAGCAGCAAGTGCTGATGGAGAAGCTACAGAAAGTTACCCAGAAAATCTAGCTAAGATAATTGATGGGCAGCCACACTAAAAAACAAATTTTCAATGTAGATGAAACAGCCTTCTATTAGAAGAGGATGCCACCTAAGACTTTCATGTCTAGGGAGAAGTCAGTGTTTGGCTTAAACGCTTCAGAAGACAGGCTACTCTTCTATTAGGGAATAATGTAGCTGGTGACATTAAGTTAAACCCAATGTTCCTCTACCAATCCAAAATCCTTAGGGCCCTTAAAAATTATACCCAACCTATTCTACCGGTGCCGTATAAATGGAACAGCAAAGCCTGGATGACAGAACATCTCTTTATAGCATGGTTTGCTGAATATTTTAAACCCACTGTTGAGACCCGCTACTTAAAAAAAAAAAAAAAAAAAGATTTTTTTAAAAATATTACTTCTCATTGGCAATGTACCTAGTAACCCAAGAACTCTGATGGACATGTATGTTGTTTCTGCAGCCCATGGAACAAGGAGTAATCTCAACTCTCAAGTCTTTTTATTTAAGAAATTATTTTGCAAGACTAAAGCTGCCATAGAGAGTGATTCCTCTGAGGGACCTAGGCAATGGCACCTGAAAACCTTCTACAAAGTATTCACCACTCTAGCTGCCAGAAAGAACACTCATGATTCATGAGAGAAAGTGAAAGTATCAATATTATCAGAGTTTTGAAAAAAGTTGATTCTAACCCTCTTGGATAACTTTGAAGGATTCAAGACTTCAGTGGAGGAAGTAACTGCAGATGTGGTAGAAATATTAATAGCAATAGCAAGAGAACTAGAATTGTAAGCAGAGCTTGCAGATGTGACTAAATTGTTGCAATCTCATGATAAATCTTGAGTGGATGAGGAGTTCTGTGTTACGGATGAGCAAAGAAATGAGATGGAATCCATTCCAGGTGAAGGTGATTGGCACCATTTAGAAAGTAGTTCTATGCAGGTAAAATATTATCAAACAGCATGGCACACTATGAAGAAATCGTGCCTGAAAGGAATAGTCAATCGATAAGGCAAACTTCACTGTTGTCTTCCACTAGGAAATCTAAGAATTTGAGCCAGGCATGGTGGCTAACATCTGTAATCCAAGCACTTTGGAAGGCTGAGGAGTGTGGATAGCTTGAGCTCACAGGTTAGAGATCAGCCTGAGCAAAAAGCAAGACCCCATCTCTAATAAACATAGAAAACATGAGGCAAGAGGATTGCTTAAGCCCAAGAGTTGGAAGCTGCTGTAAGTTAGGGCACCACAGCATTCACGGATTCTACCCAGAGCAACAGCTTGAGACTCTGCCTCAAAAAAAAAAAATTTAAGAATTTGAAGAAATTACCACAGCCACCCCAACTTTCAGCAACCTCCACCCTGCATCAATTAGTGCAGTGTGTATTATTGCAATATTTTCTTCATTTTAGTGATCTGGAACTGACCCCACAATACATCTGGTATATCTGTGACTCCATCTTCAATAACCTTATTTCCAAATAATGTCACATTTGAGTAACTGGAGGTGAGGGTTTCAAAACACCTTTGGTTGGGGGAGGGCATCTGACTCACAAGGTGACCCTGACCCTGAGGTCTACACCAGCCTACCGAGGATAAGGTCCTGACTGGTCAGAGGAGGTAGTTGTGAACATGCACAGAGACAGTGTCAATGCCAGCTAGGAATTTTGGCAAAGAATCCGGGGTGATACCCAGAGCCCAACCTCAAGCAACTCTTGCCCTCGTGATGTGCTGGGAGTGGAAAATCATTCCCAAGCCCCAGCCACGTGCAGAATGCTGCAGAAGCCTCTTCTGTCTCCTATCCGTGTTGGTCCCTGGCACCCGTGTCCATCTGTGACTGCCTGTGGATGCAGGTGGCCTGTGTGTCTCTCGTGTTACAGATCAGTCAGCGTGTGCTGACATCCGTGAGCATGGACGCTTTCCTGCACGTGACACATGCATCACCACGGGTGACAACTGTGTACATGTGTACGTGTCCGTCAGTCTGTATGAGTGGGCTCACCCACAGGCACAGAATTCCAGCTGAAATCCCAGATGCTGTACTGAGAGAAGTGAAGACAGAACAGTCATGAATTATCGGGACCTGTCAGCCCTGAAAACAAGCTTCATCTTTCCAGAGTCTGCTGGTCTTCACACAAGCTCCTTGCTGAGAAGAGAGCAAACCCCAGGACCTCGCTGCTGTGCAGAAGCTGCAGAGAGAACAGCAGGACATCTGTAAAAGGCCAGCTTTTCTAAGCCTAACGACCACCCCCATGGGTGTCAGATCAACCTGATACAGAAAAAATAAGTAAAGGGTAAGTTGAACAGAAGTTTTCAATTCATTTAAAGAATCCAGAAACCCCACCGCCACTACTAGGTCTGGCTTATTGGAAAGAAAAAGAGAATGACTGTCATATAGTGTCAGAGCTCTCATGAAACAGAAAGAAAATTGATGAGAAGGTCCATGAGAACAGGCCAAGGACCACGCAAAGGCAGAGTGTTGTTTGAGTGCTGGACACACATATTAGTGAGACAGCCACGGAGAGAACGAAGCAGGTGGGGTTTCCACACAGGAAGGCTCTAGAGAGTCTTCCACCATAGCCCTGGCCAGAGTGCGGCAGGCAGGTGGCCTCATTGCCACACGACGATGTTCTCCCATCAGCTCTCAGGGCACTTACACATTTGCCCCCAAAATGTTTAAACCCACGAAGCCAGTAGGAAGAACCCTGGTCTTGGTGGAAGGACAAGGTTATCAATTCCTGGAAAACATTACCAACATTGTGGTGGACCAAGAGGCAGTTTTTCTTCACAAAACTCACACATCTTTCCAACATCTTATGAAGTGCAATTACTGTCATTCCCTTTGACAGACGAGGAAACTTACATAAGAGGGATTAAGGAACCAGCTAGGAAGGTCCATTGTCAGCGAGCAGCAAGGAGACCATGTCCATCCTCCAAAGGTTAGTTTTATTGCAAGTAGACCAGGTCACTGTGCTTCTTTCCTGGGGGCTAGAGAATGCTATCTTTGCTCAAAAAAAGACTTTCACCTCTAGGTCATTACTATGCATTTGAGTTGGGTTGGAAACTAGACCAAGGGATCCCATTTCCCCACCATACCACCAGTATCGAGCCCCAGAATTTAAAAATGAGGTTTAGCAGCCCGCCAGGGGACCCCACAGGTGTTCTTTTCCTTCCTTATCATTAGTTTAGAGAAATACCACAAATCATTCAGCCTTTCTGGCCTACTTTTCCTTATCTGAGAATTGAGGGTTCTAGAATTCTGGCGTATACTAGGAAAGCTCATCATTAAAAAAAATAATAATCAAGACTCCCTTGGGAAAGGCCTAGAATTATTACAGAGCTTCGTGAACGAAAAAGCATCACATAGTCATCAGGCGCTACAGTTGTTCTCCGAGGATTGTAAAGCTCTCAGGCAAACACTTACAAATGGTTGCAGGAGCAGCAGGAAAGTCTGACAGGAACCTTTAGCAATAAAGCACTCTGCTCTTCTAGGAGAGTAAAGGAAGAACCCAGAACGCCAGCTCCCACGGGCTGACCCCAGGGGGTCTGTCCCACATGAGGCAGTGACAGGGAGCCCAGGGGAGCTATTCTTAATGTCAAGTGTTTCCTGTGGCAGTTTAAGGCTCCATCCTCAGACTGGCCGAGAACTGAGTGTTGGGGTCCCTCTCTTCCCTCCTTCCTGCCCGGCTCCCCACCCCAGACCCTGCCTCCCCTCAGCTCAGCACTTTCCAGTCTGGGCCCCGGAGCTGGGGATCTCAGAATGTGGAGATGGTGCCTGACCTGTGGAGGACTCTATGTGTAGTTTGGGGAGGGGCGGCTCTCCCAAGTCCTCTTCCCAAACTGCCCTTTCTTTCAATATTATGCACTCCACTGTTCATAATATTGAAAACAATTGTTTCAAAAGAAAACACAAAAGGAAACAATTAAAAGAGGCAGCACTGTCCCCAAGACTGAGATTTATGGCTCTTCCTGCTCCAGAGGCTCCCCTCAGACCTGTCAAAATTCCCAGGACTCTGCCAGGGAACTGAGGGCATTCAAGGCTCACCGCTTCCCAGACTCCAGTTCCCTCCTCCCCTCCTGCCTCCCAGCCTCTTTGCTTCTAGCTGTTGTTTACAAGGAGCTCCCAGCTCTCTAAATTAAGCCCTGTAAGGTCTTCCACTCTTGGAGGCCATGTGTTGAGCCCTGTGAGCTGACTTGTGGCATTTATTAACGCAAGAGGAAAAGTGCTTGCCTCATCAGAGAGAGCAGCTGGAGACAGCCAGCTTTTCAAAGGCATGGAACTGACCTCTAGCTCAGCTGCCGGGTGCCTGGGGAGTGCAGACTCAGACAATTCTCATCCTCTCTCCCTCCTCCCCTCTCTCTCTCCCTCTCTCCCCCTCCTCCCCCCAGCCCTCACCCTCCACCCCCTGCCTTCTGCAGTGTCCTGACCTTGCAAGGCCTGAACCCCACCCCCCAATCCATCTCCCTACATTGTGTCTCTCTGGTGAACTCATGCTGGGAGATTAATTGCTGCTATCACCCCTAATCCATCACACTTCCCAAAGATTGTTTTGACATCTAGTTAATTTTTGGCTGATGATTTATCAAATTCTTATTACTGTGCTCTGAAGGGGCTCATTTATTGTGTTGATTCATGGTAATGATAAAGGGGAAGCATTTTGAATTTTAACTACATTTCCCTCATGCTTCTTCTACCCAGGATAGTAAAAGAAAAAAGGAAAAAGGGAGGGGGGAGAGGACTGAAGCCAGGAAACTCTGAAACAATTCAGAATGTGAAAGGATCCATCCATGAGAGAGGGAGAAAATTCTTCATTAGGTGAGCAACAGTCAAAGTCTGAAAGAGGTCACATGTATGTGTCACACGTGCACACAGCAGCAAGCCGCACACGTGAAGTATTTTTACCATCTGGGTCTGAACTACCTTTGGAAAGCTCACAGCCCTAACGCCCTAAACATTTATTGCCCTGTAACGTTCCCTCAATGCCCACTACCACTTTATTCAAAAGAATGTAATGATGAATGGCTTCAGCCATGTACCAGTGGAAATGTAAAATGAGTGTCTTTGCCAGGCCAGATGGCTAGTCCACTTTTTAAAAGTGCAAAGAGACTTTCCTTCTCCTCTCTGGTCATTTCCCAGACATTCCAAATTTCTCATTTGACACTCAGACTTTTTTAATAAACCCAGATGGTAAGGAGGAAGTCCCGGCCCTTTTTCCAAAGAGTGAGAGAAGTTGGTGTCTCAGGGATGGAGCCCGGAGGAGGAGTCATGCCGGCCCCATGGGAAAGACACTCAGAGCAATCGCATCCCCAGGTGGCTTCCAGGTGCAGGTCATCAAGCACGGGGGGCCAGGAAGACCCTGCAGCCACCACTGGACAGACTCTGGGACACGCCTTTCCCCAGAGTGAGAACAAGATTTCCAAAGGGAAGGAACATGTAAGGGGATGTGGAACTAGGGTAAGTCTTTCATCAAGAATTCCCAACAGGAAGGGTCCAGCAGGGAGATTCCACTGTGAACTTTCTCGACCTACAACAGATCTGTTATTTGAGAAGAGACCCTAAGAAAGGGCATCAAGGTGGGTGGGAGGAAAACCTGGCCTGCCGAAGCAGGAAGTCTGGAGGGGCCATAAGAATGGGGGTGTAAGGAAACCTCAGTAACCAATGACCTATAGAAAAGGGCAATATTGCTGGCGCCCAGAGACCAATGAAAGATAAACAATTTCAAACTGAAACAAGGGATATTTACACCCTCACACGGCCCTGGTGCCTCTGTCTCACCTTTTCTCCCCCGTGAGAGGAACCCACTTCTAACTCTCTTTGGAAGTACTCTGACTTTCTCTTTGTTCTTCCTAAACACAATTTATCTCCAGCACTGACACTTGTGCAGGTTGCTTGCGTTCTCTGTCCACACCGCCTGTGCCTTCTTCCCCCGTGGATTTTATTACTCCACTCTCAGCTTTCTCCTTATCTCTCAAACTTCTAAGTCGCCCCTTCTTCCTCAGCCCACACTGTTTCAATGACATCCCTTAAAGGTGATCTTTTCCAACATTCAGGTCTTGGCTCTCTTTTTGGCAAAATCTTACAGGGTGACCCTATCCTGGCTCTAATAGTCATGCATAGGTTGCTGTCTTCCAGATTTTTAGGTAGGTAGGTAGATAGATAGATAGATAGATAACAGATATTAAAGTTATAAATTAATATCATTTCTAACAACTGAGGAAAAGGCTATGCATCCTTAGTAATTCAAGTCATCTTTAATATGTTTCCATAAAAGTATGACACTTTCTAAATGTGGCAACTGCATATTTTGTTTGATTATATCCCTGGAATTAAATATACTTCTAACGCTGTATGAATGAAATTATCGTTCACAAATTTTCATATTTCATTTTAGCGTAAATTAAAGCTCTGAATACTTGTATATTTATTCTGTAACTAGCCACTTTATTAAACACCCCTTAATTCTAATAGCTTTCCAAATCCTCCCCATAATACATTTTCCAGGTTATCAAGACTATGATCTGTAAATTATAGGAATTGTCTTCCTCTCCTTTCCAATATTTAAGCCTCATTTTTTTGGTGCTATTTCTGTGACTCTCAGAATACTATTAAATGATAATGCAGCTAGCCAATGTGCTTAATTTGTTCTAGACTTTAATGGGACTGTCTCTAGTGTTTTATTATTTAAATATAATTATGGCTTCTTATTTAATATGCATATCATTCATCCTGTTGAAGTATCTTTATACTTCAAGTTTAGTAAGAATTGTGTTTGTAATTAATCATCAATGGACATTAAATTTTATAAATTCTTTTGAGGCATCTATCATAATGATAATATAAATCTGCTTGGCTATTTGTACTAGTGAATTTTATTTAAAATAGATTAATGTTAAAGCATCTTGGCATCTTTGGAACAATAATTTCTTGGTCATACATAATCATTCTTTAAAATTGTGTTAGATATAATTTGATAATATTTTATTAAAGATTTGTTCACTTATATGAAAAATGTAAAATTATCTTACAGTTTTTAAAACTAAAGTATTGTCATGTTTTGACTTCAACATTTTGACAGCTGGTATCTTAGAAAGCTTTCTAGTTTTTTATGCTTAGAATGGTTTCAATAGCATAGGGAGTGTGGCTTCCTTAAATATTTTCCCATAAACTGTTTTTGAGAAATAATCATTTTATTTATTTTTTTACATACAACCATATTTATTGGTTATTTGCAATAGTTTGCAGTTGCATATTATGTTTGCCTTTTAATGCTATGTAAAAGTTGTTTATCTTTTTCCTTCTAACATCCAAGTGATTGGATTGTTTATATTTTTAGATTATTAATATAATCTAATATATTAGATTATTCATTAGAATTTTTAAAATTTTACTTTTGCATCAGACTGTGGGACCTGTAAAATTCCTAGTCTTCAGAATTTATTAAAGATTTTTTTGTAGCCAAGAGTGGGATTAATTTTTATAAATATAGCAGGGATGTTTCAAAAGAAGATATATTTCTATTTAGAGACTGCATGATTTAGGAGAAAGGATATATGTTTTATTAGATTTGATGTCATTATTTACCTCAAATTTGTTGAACTTACATTGCTGTATTGTGGATAATACTTTTCCTAGACGTTGGCCTTATTATATATTTTTCTTCTCTTTTTTATTTAATTAGCCATTTTCATAGGATTCTGGGAGGTAGAAATTAAATATCCATAATCAGAACTCCATTTTACCCCAAAGTCCCAAAGAAATTTTTCTGAAATGCAAACATCATAAAACTACTTGTCATCTAAAACTTTGAAACACTCCACTTCCATTCCTTACTCCCCCTTCCTTCCCCACATGTCCTTGGGTTAGAATACAGACTCCATGAGATGACCTTAGGTTTCTGGTCTCTGCTTTCCTCTCTCTCTCTCCTGCTTTCTTGCCTCTTGTTATATATAACTTAATTCATTAATCATGGTGTAACTGTCCAAGTTTCACTTTTCCCTCTTCCTTGCTTCAAGGTTTTCACACCTGCTACTCAAAGTGCAGTTACCCACACCCTATTTTCACCTGGTTAGATCCTATTTGTCCTTTAACACTCAGGTTAAATATCATTGCCCATGCCTGGACTGTGAGATGGACCCTCTGGTGAGCTCCCTCTGTATTCCGCTCACCCGTTGTTGCTGTCTTTAGGGTTTATCTCATTGCACTTTAAGTTGCCTCCCTTCCTAACTGGGCCATGAACTCTTATGTCCAGAGAATGGGTGACTTGTTTAGTTCCCAAGGTAAGGCCTTGCATAAAACCCGTCCTCCTGGCCAGAATCAGTCTGCTAGATGAGTTCCAGACCCACCATCTGTGCATCATGCTTATATCAAGGACTGGGCAGAACTGAGGTTTCTGGTTGAACACCTTGTAAAAATAATAATTACAACTGACATCTCTGCATACTTCCTATTATCAGGCACTGAACAGAGGTGTGATAATTCAGGAACAGCTTCATGGGTGTGTTCCCGGTCAAGTTTCATGGGATACCATATTCAGTAGTGGCCTCATGTTTGGAGTTTGGGACCATCTTGAAACTGTGTCCTGTAAGTAAAGTCTAACATGACAATTGTGTGTGTGTTGGCAGCTGTTTGGAGCCTGAGCCCGTGCATGGTCCCAATGATGTGGCCCCCAAGCACACACATCTCCAGGATGGGTTCTCAGCTACCTGATGACCCACCTCTGCCCAGCAAGTGCTGCTAGTCTTCGCTCCTGGCGGAAGCCTGGGCAGAGCAAGGGTTAAGATCAGACATTTGCACCCTGCAACCCAGGTTGTAGAACAGGACCCTGGGCCCTTCTGAGAACCCATGGTGCCTTGCAAGGATCCTAGGGAATATGACATTAAATGGCAAATAAAGACACCATGGCAAGCAGAGAGACAGAAAATAAAACAAAGGAAAAAGCTTTCATGCATTGTCATCTTATACAGGAGCTCCTATGTAAGCTGTATAACCATAACCAACCCTGCTGAGATGATTTTTACTTCAAAGATAAGGAAACCAGAGCCACACTGCTCGTCTTATATGGTGATTCTATGAAAGTGAAAAAGACATCCCCTCTGGGCAGATAAATTATAAAAACACATGTCTTTTTATCTGTCTTCACAGACAGAATGCTGAATTTCAGCCTATTTTTGCCAGTTTAGCCAGTTGCCTGTATAGAGGGTACAAAACATGCAATCATCTACAGATGACCCTGAGGAAATGGGGGAATAAAGCCTACCCAGAGTGGCAGGCCTCCGAGATAGTGCTCCGATATGCTAACCTATGCATTCTGGTTTCAGCCTGTGCTCTAAAAGCATGCTACTATAATAGCATTCCCAAATTTGCCTAATAAAAAATACGTATCTGAGGCATCTTTTGAAATACAAATTTGTAGGCTCTAATATCATGGAAATCAGAATGTCTGGGGAGATGTCTGGGAAACAAGCTTTATTTTTAACAAGTGCCACAGGTGATTTTTATAATCTTAGAAGCTATGGAAACATTGTTATACTATACATATTATAAAAGATCTGAGTCTTTAACTTGCAAAGGATACAACAGGAAAGTAAATAGCAAATTCAGACAGGCAAAAACATGAAAGAGAAAAATCCAAGCCAGTGGCAACATTATGGTCAAAGGCAGAATGCATTTTCATTTTGTTGTTGCTCTTAAAATGTGTTCTACATTTACTTCGCCTTTGACAATATCCCATCACTATATCTTTAAAACAATTATCCTCTGAAGTGAGAGGTAATTAGAAAAGGAAGAGAGGACTTCCACTTCTGTTCTATAATGGAGTGTTCATATGAAATTGGTCTCACCACCATAATATGCTAGAAAATTGGACAAAATACATGAAGCAATGCTTTTCAGACAAGGTACATCAGGTGGTGGTGGACTGTGAACCCTGAGAGAAGGACAATATTTGAAATGAGCCACACAATCATCCTAGTATTCTGCCTGTGGCCCAGGGAGGGGAAACCCAAACAAGACAAGCAGGATGCTGAGCTGAAGAGATCAAGCCTAGAGTTCAGAGAGGCTGAGAAAGCTGTGCGTATTAGGAATATTCCCAAGAAACAACACAGAGAAAGACCCCCAGAAATCACATATAGGAACTCAGGAGTCTTTGCCTGATAACAAATTACATGTGTGTAGTTATCTACAAGGGCAGGCAAAGAACAACTACTTTGGAAATATAAACAGAGAAACTACTAAATTTCACAAAGGATGTGGAGCTGTTTAAGTCATACCAACCAAACTAAAAGAAATTTCATTGGTCATCTAGCATATTCAGCAAAATTGTCTGAAGGTAGCTTAGTAAAAATGCTAAGACCTGCTATAAAAATAAAAGTCTTATGAGAAAGTCTCAAAAGCATCAGAATGATCCACAAGTAAATTAGGTGCCTGTTAGAAAAAAACTAGACAGTTATTTATAAAAGAAAACAAAACTCAAGTCTCCAACCACACAAGAATTAGAATGTCCAAAATTAGTCAAAAATTACTAGACACAGAGAAGAAAAAAATTACCTGTTGTACATTGGATACTTTTTCTTCCATTCTTGAGATACTTTGCTAAGAAGAATGTGTTCCAGCTCCATCCATGTAAACATGAAAGAGGTAAAGGTGAAACTTACTAAATGTAGAATATAAATGTCTGCACACAATAACGAAGAAAATGTCATGAAAGATATGCCAACCAGTTTGATGAAAATATTTCAAATTGTATATAAAACCAGCACCTTGTACTCCATGATTGCATTTATGTACACAACCATGATTTAATAAAAAATTAAATTAAAAAAATTACCTGTTATAATGAACAAAATTAATCAAGAGAATACTCTGGATATGTTTAAGGACTTAAAGGAAAATATGAACACAATGAGGATAAAGTGGAGACTATACAAACAATCAAAGTGAAAATGCTAATGTCAAAAACATACTATCTAAAATTAAAAATTAACATGAATAACACCAGATTAGGCACTTCAAAATAAAAGGCAATTAAGCTTAAGGCATAGCAACAAAGATTATAAAAAAAAACATTAAGAAAAAAATTAAAAGAAATGGTATTAGAACCTAGTGTCCTTGAAAAGATATCCAGTGGTCTGCATGTTGGAATTATGGAAGAGATGGTGGAAACCAAACAAACAAGTAAGTTCTTTAAAGAAATACTAGCTAAATGCTTTCTATGTTTAATTAAAAGTATAAATTAATAGCTCACAGACACTGTAAAAACCCTAAGAAGAATAAACACACACACATATCATGTTTAAAAATGCAAGGGAGGTCAGATCCAGGGAGGGTGAATGGTGGGATTACACCTATGGTGCTTAATGCAAGGGTACATGTCAGATCTATTAAGTATAGAGTACAGATGTCTACAATAATTGAGTAAATGAGATGAAGTATATATTAACCAGTGTTAGGAATTACACGCATTAATAGGAATGTGCACATTCCTAATTATATATGAAATCAACACATTGTACCCCCAAAATGCATTAATGTATACATGATCTATGTGTTTATGATTTAATTAAAAATAAATAAATAAATAAAAATGCAGGGGGTGGGAAGGGTAGTGGAAGTGTGGGGAAACTGTGTACAAGAGAAAAATATTAAAAATAGTCACATAGGCAGTGCCTGTAGTCCAGTTGGCAGGGTGCTGGCCACATACACTGAGGGTGGCAGGTTTGAACCCGGCCCCAGCCAGCTAGAACAACAATGACAAATGAAACAAAGAAATATATATATTTGGGCATTGTGGCGGATGCCTGTAGTCCCAGCTACTTGGGAGTCCAAGGCAAGAGAATTGCTTAAGCCCGAGAGTTTGAGGCTGCTGTGAGCTGTGATGTGACAACACTCTACCCAGAGTGACAACTTGAGACTCTGTCTCAAAACAATAAAATAAATAAATAAATAAATAAATAAATAAATAAATAATAAAAATAGCCTCTTAAATAAAAGAGAAATGGAGGGGCGAAGAAAGATGGCAGACTAAAGACAGCTTCTTTGCAAATGGGCACAGTGAGAGAGGGGAGACAGGACTCCAGGCACCTCTGGCTTATGAGCTCTGCCCAGACACATCCCTTTGGGAGCACAGGGAGGCAGCAGGAGACTTCAGGACCCCAAAAGGAGGACAAAAGCAGTGGAGAAGCAGCAAGTCTTTACATTCAGAAAGAGTCCACTGCCTGTGGTGGCTGCAGTGGCAGCAGAAGCAGCAGTAGTGACAGTTTGCAGACATGGAGGGCCTGCACTACGGGTTTTTATTTTTGGACTTGGGAGCTATGTTGAGTTACCTTGGGAGAGCTTGGGTGATCAAGCAAGTGACTTTGAACAGCACCCAAAGGCTGGGACAGAGCTGCCAGGGCAGAACAGAGCTCTCACTGTTCAACCGCAGGCCAGGCACAGCCATTGTGGGAGAGCTGCCTTGTAAGCTCGGCCCTCATGGTCCTAGAGCTAGGCCTGTTCTGGTGCACCTGATAAGCAGGCAGCCACTTTTGGAGAGATTTGAGAGACACATGCTTTCCTGGGAAAGTCATTGCATAGCCAAGGGACACAGTTTAGAAAGATGGAGGTATGTCTATTAAGCAGGCTGAGGAGAGATTCAGGCTCCCAACATTGCAGGCTTTGAGGGCAAAGAAGTCAGGAAGACAATAAGTCTCCTCTGCAAACAAAGGCTTCCAGTCTCGATCTCATATAACTGTATCAGTGTGGTTATTAGTATCTCACAACCCAGAAATGTTGCCCAGGCAACATTTACATATATATATATATATATATATATATATATATATATATATATATATATATA
>CAUYRH010118068.1:0-44939 GCA_963574655.1 Perodicticus potto
CCCAATGTCAATATATAGTGATTAAGAAAATGCTATGAGGGCTATCTCTCACAGTACGATCAAAATGTTTCTGATCGTATATGAAGCACATTCTGCCCTATGATTGCACCAATGTACACAATTATGATTTAATAAAATTATTATAAAAAAAAAAGAAAAGAAATCACAGCTCCTATCTGTGCTCTTGGAGGAGGGTCTTAATTATTCTGTGCCTCAGTTTCCTCATCTGTAAAACAGCAAATAAAATGGTGTTACAGTCTGAACGTTTGTGTCTCCCTCAGATGCAGATGTTATAATCTAATCCCCAGTGTGGGGGTATTAGGAGGTAAGTCTTTGGGAGGTGATGAGGACAGAACCCTCATGAAAAGGATTGTGTACATATAAAAGAGAATCCAGAGAGACCCTTGCCCTTTCTGCTTTGTGAGGTTGTAGCTAGAAGGCACCATCTTTGAACCAGAAAATGAATCCTCACCAGACACTGAATCTGCTAGTACCTTGATCTTGGACTTCCCAGCCTCCAGAACTGTCAGAAATAAATTTCTATTGTTTCTAAGCTGCTGGTTTATGGTACAATAGAAGCTGCATAGTTGACCACCTCCTTACATTGACCAACTCAAGTTCACCTAATTTTCATAGAACTGGACATGCACCCCATGTACATATCAGTTGACCAGTTTGTTGCAGTCCTTGGGTGGTCAACTGACAGAGGTTCTACTGTATTCTGTTACAGCAGCCTAAACAGACTAAATAGATAGCAGCTCTCAGCGGTAGAGGTCTCGAGTTGTCATCCCTCACTGTAACAGCCTGCCTTGCAGTGAGGCCGCATGTTACAATGGCCATTGGCCATCAGCCAAGCCAGGTTGCCTTCCAACTTGAAACATTCAGTTCACCATATGAGAGAAAAGTAATCTTCAGCCTGGTTATAGCCACTGTGCTTTTGAGTCTCTTTCTTATAGCAGCTACTGTATTCTCACTAAAACCCTACCTTTCAGGGGGTGGTGGTTCTTGAGAGTGTTAAATGAGTAAATAAAGGAATTAAGTCAGTTCCTGGCAGAGTCCACGATGTATATGAGGTAGCTACTAAAGTTGAAGAAAATAATACTACATCGCCACATGCAATTAGGAAGAAAAAGCTCATGTAAATGTTATCCTTCAAAGCCATGTGCCAATGAGGTGTGTGCACTGTGGAGTTTTCCATAACCCAGCCCACGGTGCAGGGCCGTGGCCCAGGTCATCTGGAATCGACTTGGCAATATGTATAAAAGCACATGATATCTTCGATTGTATCTTCAGTTGTGAAAGCTCTTTATAATGACTAAAACGGTGTTCCTTGCTCAGAAAGTTCCCAAGAAGAGTACTAGAATCTCACGCCAGGATAGGAATTGAATGGTTACTACCATGCCAGGGACCTTTTCCATTACCTAGAAATACGGATGTGAAGAAGATGGATGCATCAGCCCACTCCCGAATTTGATAGTGGAACTTCTTTCCTTGCGTCTCCTCTTCTGTTTTTCCATTGTTTCCTTGCCACGTTGGTTAAGTGCATTTCCAGAAACCCTGGGACTCTGATGCCTGTAGAGTGCACGGTGCCTTCGGCTTCGCTCTGGGATGTGTGTGCACCCTGGTTGCCTGGCTGCTGCAGAGGGGAGGAGAATCATGGGCCAGAGCAGTGGGGAGAAGGGGGGTTGCAGGACAGAGGAGCTGCCAGGAGCATTTTGTTTCAATAAGTGCAAGGAGCTGCTCCAGCTCTGCCACACGATGGTCTGTACAGAGCGTTGTGTCTGCTCTCGGTCAATGTTGATGGATGTCCAGTGCCCACAGAAGGTCGCATTGGTCAGCTCCTTCTGATCCCCACTTCTGACAATACCTAACCTATGTCTAGGTCCCCTGGCTGGGAATGCTGACAAGGAACCCTAACTCTGCAGCCCTGGAGCCAAGTGGGGTACAGACAACTCCTAGACCCAACCCAAGGGGGCAAGAGAACAATAGTCTGGGTCCAGAGCGCACCTCATATTGCACTGGCATTTGCAAATCGGCTCTAGAGGTCCACGGAGAGCCAGATAAGCCAGTGTCACTGAAAGCTGTCTCATGCCCAGCCTGGTAAGGGATGTCAGAATTCTAAGTCACTCTTGAAGCCACCACACCTAGCCAAGTAGCTGGCATAATGCTGATGCTCCTCAGGTGTTTGGTGAGCTGCTGAGTAAAGGACTAAGTAAGCAGAAAACAAGTTCACAGAGGGGACGCAGGTCCAGGCTCTGGGGACAGACCCCCTGGTTCTGCCTGTTACAGGCCACATGATCCTGATCTAGGGTCTTTCCTCTTTCAGACCTGTTTTCTGATATGTACAATAAGGACATATAGATTGACCTAAGAGAGCTTCCGATTGATTAGAGATAAAGGAGGCAAAGTGCTTAGCATAGATCATCTTTCGCACAGTACATGTTAAATAAGGTGACAGTCCTGGGGGACCCAGCTGTTGTCCCGGAATAAGTATTAACACACCTCACCTTCCCATTCAAAAGTGCCCCAGTTTGAGTTACAAACGGTGTGGTTGCCCTATCAATAGTTCGTGATGATGATAAATGACAGGAACGGGGGTCTAGTCAGGGGCCTGTGTGCAAGGTTGAACTGCGTGGCTTTGAGCCAACATTACAGGAAGCTTTGCTCTCGGCATCGGTCAACCACATTGGCACAGTGGAAACTCACTCAGTCATCACACACAGAGCACGCTGAGTGAGGCGGACACTATACACGGGATGTTTTGCTCTTTTGATTCTGGACTTGAGGAGCTTCAAGTCCCACTGGAGAAGTGTCCCATCAGTGGGAGAAAGACAGTAGGAAATAAACAAGGTGGCCTCAAGCAGACAGAGCAGAGCCACGCGCTGAGCCTCTGGGCGGGGAGAGCCCCCGCACTTGTTCGCACAGATACAGAGAGACTTCCAGGCTGTGCTGGGCTGCCCGAAAACCCTCTGAAGACCATCCAGAGCTGTCCTCGCCGCACTGGTTTCCCTCAGGGATTTCCTTTTGTTTTCCTTCAGCCAAGAGGTTTATGGTGACATCACAATGATGATGACAGGCGCATGTAGGGCAAAGCCACTTTATAAACCAGAAGCATCGCCTGTCATTTGTTGAACTGGAATTATTGCACATATTGTTACAGGCCTAAACCCTGCCCCTCCTCCCCTCCCAGAACAAAAGGTCTTCCTGGCCCTGGCCCAAGAATTCCATGAGAAAGACTCTAGCCCACCAAAACCTTCCAGCAACTTATGGAATCTCCCTCCTCCTACACCCAGTATAAAAACAAGCCCCCAACCACTCTCAGTGTACCTGCCGTCTGGGAAGTGAAGTGGGTCTCTCCAATCCAGGGACTCTGGCCTCAACCAGCTTGCCCTGAACAAGGAGACAGGCATGTGTGATGGCAAAGTCAGAGTGAGAAGGCTCTCTGCACCCAGGACTGTGGTTGTGGCCTCTCAATAGCCCCGCATCCTGTAGAACAAGCCAGAGAGTCAGGTGTGGGCAGACCAAGAGTGCCCCACTGAGGGAAGACTTGCCTTCCAAATACAGAACACAGGGAGACACAGGACACACGGGTGTCAGCTTTGCACAGTGTCAATGCAAGCCTTGCCCATATCCAGCCCACACTCAACTCACTCCCAACTTGGGGACAGGGCATGTCTATCATACGAATAATAATAGCAATACTACTGTTGCTGAGCACCTGTTATATGCCAAACTCTGAATTTGGTGCTTCACTTGAGTTATTTCTTTTAATCCTTGCAGGAGACCCAGGAGGTGGATATATCTGAAAGCATGTACAATTCCCCAGACCACAGCCCTGGCCAGCTCCATCAGGACTCAGTGCCTGGAAGGCAGGATGTGCTCTGACTCATGGCAGCAATTTAATCCCTTCTGAGTATGAAGTGGGATAAACTCCCCAATGGGCAGGCAGCTACACGGGTGGCAGAGCGGCCTGTAGGACTGTGTGCCCTGAGTAAGTACAAACATTTCTGGACAGTTTGTTTCTTGGTCCATCTCAGATCATGAGTGTGTGTGTGTGTGAGAGAGAGATGTGAACACTGAACTCTAATAATGGAATCACAAAATGTGAAAATTAACTTTTCTCTGTAGGAGAGAAGCTTTGCGGTTTATGAAGTGTATGGAATGGTAAAATCTACAGGGAGGAAGTCAGGAAGAAACTGTGAGAATAAAGATGTGTCCCAGCAGGCCAGGTCAGAATGTCAGCATGTGGTCAGGGCGACGGGCAATGCCCAGGTGCAGAGGTGTGGGAGTGAGTCCAGGGCCTGGAGCCTGAGGCCTGGAGCAGGGGGCACAGGCAAGGGCAGGCAGGGGGTATCCAGGCAGGGCTCCAAGTGCAAGGACCTCATTACCCAGTTGTTGGCAAGATGGGAACTTGGCTGGGGAACGGCAGGAGGCTTACTAGGACTGAGCTTACAAGGGCAGAGCAGGATGAGTGGGACACTGAGTCCTCTGCCTCCAAATGAGGAACTCCTAAAGTGTCCGCTGTCTCCGGTTGGTGAGAGCCGCTGGCTGCTGCAGGCACAGGTCTGCAGGAGGGGCAGGGGCAGGGCTGGGGGGGGACACCTGGCAGGTTCCATGTGAGACCTGCAATGTGGGTCTGGACATTGCATGGGTACAACCCACAAAGCATCAGGGTAGACATCATCACTCGTGCATGGATATTCGGTGGGGACCCCCATGCCACCCAGCTGCCCACATGCTTCCAACAACACAGCTGAGCCCTTGGAAGCAGCAGCCTGGTTTATACTTCTGGCAAGAACTGATTTCCCCAAAAGTAGGTCAGGAGCTCCTGAGAAACTTGTGGACTCTGCCTTTGATTTCCCCATCTTGAAGTTCAAAGAACCTGAATAAGTTCATTGCAAGAAAAAAATTGATTTTTTTCTTCTTTGCTAAAATCTGAAGCATACTTGGCAGGAAGGGAATTAAAAGCTGAAGAAGGCAGGGGAAATCACCACGGTGGCCCAGCAAGCACTCACTACCCGGTGCTCAGGGCTGGCTCCTCAGCCACCATAGGACAGGTATGGTCCTGGGCTCAGGGACCATGAGACCGACCCCCCCCACACACCATGTATGATGGCCACAATGACCTCTGTCCTTGACACTGCCTTTCCATGAGAGTCACCAGAACAATCTATGATCTCAGTGAGTGTTGGAAGCCTCCTGGAACTCCCAGCTTCCTTTACCCCTCTTTGCTAGAAGGAAGAGACGAGGGTTCTCCAGCAGCAAGGGGAAAGGTAAAAAGTGCACCAACACACACACACACAACGTGGGCAGGAGCCACACAGGCAGCTGAGATCTCTCAGCACTAGGACTACATCTTACTTAGTCGGCATCCTGGGCTACTGCCGATTTAGGATTTAGCCCAAGGCCCTTCCCTGAGTCAGTTCTTATTGAATGGTTGCCGCATAAATGAGCCAGTGAACAAAGTTTATGTCTTCAGACTCTGGCATAAGAGGAGGCTTCAGGGCCAAGGTTAAGGGTATGGGACAGGAAGCAAATCCCACCCTGGTCTTGCTTGGCCGCCATCCACCCACCTTCCTTAGGCAGCTGCACTCGAATTTCCCCCTGGAAAATTCCCTCTCTTTCCCATTCTCAAGTCTTCTGATTTGGGTGCACCTGACTACCCCGGGCTCCCACGGTCCTGTGGCCTAACCTGGAAAATCACAGAATAGACTAAATGACTTATCACGCTTTAGATTCTGGAGGCAAAAGACTCCTACACTAGAAAATGATTTTATCCAAATAAGCCCAGATGGCAACGTTCATAATAAACTGCCTTAATAAAATGGCCCTGGTCGCTCTCCTTGAAAAAGCTGGCAGATGACGGCCAGTACAGGTTATCTTGTCCTCAGGCATCAGAGAACATTTACACAGATGACTAATTGGGAACACATTAGATTCCATCTTAAGTTTATAAAAATGCAACAGGAACTAGCACCCCTTGGATCTGATGGCAGGACCAGCTCAGCTACAATGAGATGGGTTTCAGAGTTGGCGAAGAATCGGGGTGGAATTCATGATGCCTCTCGCGATCTCATATTTGAGACACCTCTCTTTGTGCAAAGCAGAGAAAAGAAACCTCATCTATGGCTTGTCAACTTGCTGATTTTGGAATGAGGTTTTCAGGAAGTCTGCGATTTCTTTGCCCCTGAGTGTTTTCATTTCCGGCCAGGTCCTGAGCTTTTGGTTGGGGCAATGATGATAGCTGAGTTCAATTCCCTCTCATGTCGATGTGGCTTCTCTCGGCTTTGTGTTGGGTAAGACCCTGATAAATGACCACGTGGAGGATTTGTCATCTGCATTTGTCTATGAGGACTTGCCTGGGTCACCCTCCCTGGATGGCAGAACCAGGCACCAAGTCAGGTGCATCAGACTCAGCTCCTAGAAGCCACTCTTGTTCCAGGGCAATGTGAGGATCAGAGCAGGATAATCCCACTGCCAGGTGCCAAGGAACCAGGCACCAAGTCAGGTGCATCAGACTCAGCTCTGTCTCCCAGAAGCCACTCTTGTTCCAGGACAATGTGGGGATCAGAGCAGCTTCCTCACTGGGTTGAGGGAAGGGGCAGTGGGATTATCTCCTGAAATAACCCTCATTTCCCAGAGCTTTTGTGAGTCATTAGACCCACTTAAGGCTCACGTGAGCTTCCCAAGTGACTACTGAAGAAGAGTAACCTGATTCTGGGCTGGAATGCCCTGCACCCCTGGGCCTGCCGGGTTGGGTTTGGGCATAGTGAGAAGGACAGAGTCCCCAGACATCTGCCTCGTGACAGTCACCTCCATGTGGGGCCTCCATGAAGAGGACTCCATCCTGGGGCTTCAGATAGCAGAAGACATGATAGAAACCATTTTCATTCCTTAGAAATGTTTCAGAAATAAATAGGATTTGTTATTTATTATTAACAGAATGGGGTTTCCCATCCTTCTTGGTGGAGAGCCAATCCTTTGGACTTGCCAGTCACACAGGTAAAAAGCTTAACCGTTTGAGAATCGCTTATATTCATTGAAACCAAAAGATGATGCAATTGGGGAGGTCGACCCAGAATTTTTCCCTTTTATTACTCAGGAAGTTCTCTTTGTACTAATGATAGTCTGCATTTGACATGGGGGTGAGGGTGCCAGCGTGTCCCCGTTTACACATTGACGAAGCAAGGAGCTCCCTGGGATTCTGACTTCCAGGCCACACGTCCTGCACATACGGTGTATGCACTGGAGATTGGAATTGGTGGGTGGTGACGGGCCCCTGCCCCGCCCAGAACACTGCATGATTATGGCCACAACTCTGCAACATACAAAAGTTTCTGTTCTCTGTATAGGTTCCTTTCCCAAAGGAATCCCTTCTCCACGAAGCCTTTTCAACTTAGTCAAGGGCATTCTAAGAACTAATCAGCTCCTGTCTGTCACCTGTCCTTAGAATCTGGTCCTCCACCCCACACCCTGCTTTATTCCAGAGGATATTTAAAGCAGCTGCCTCCATCATCGCCTTTCTGTATTTGTGCTCAGATCTACATGATTCGGGCTCATCAGTGAGTCAGGGCTTATCATAAACTGCTTCTGAGAGCATCTGCGGAGGACACTGGGTGCAGGGTTTGCAGTCCAAGCATGGGTGACCGCCTGAAGGACAGATAAAGACTGAGTGGCCACTCTCCCAGCAGAAGATAGAGATTGGAACCCTCGGTGCACAAGCTGCTGGAGGGGCTGGAGATGGCTGCTAGTTGCCAAGCTCTTAGCTTCCTGTCCTGTAGTAACACACGTCCTACAAAGCCTGTCTTTACTTTCCCCGCCTCTTCTCAGAACTATGAGAGGGCACCTGTACCCCCTTCCCCTTCTACTGGGCTCTAAAGGCCTCAGAAAACACTACACCCCTCCCAGGCCTGCAGGAGCCAAGTAGCCCTGGGCCACAATGCTGCAGGGGCTCATGGAAATGCTTTCATTTTAATTTCCTTAAAATCAGAAGAGAAAAAGTGAGCACCACAATAATAAATACAAAATAACAAATCCTGCCTGCATTAAATTCATCTTTATACCAACATAGTCCTAAAATGGAATTTTTAATATTTTTTATGGTGGAAGAGGCCCATAAACGCAAACATGCCAGCACTGGTGAAAGCCACCGAGGCCCTGAAGACCTGGACTCTTCCGCCTACGGGAAATATTTGAAGTCCAGAAGTGCTTTTTATCCCCTCCTCCCTCCCTCTTCCCTGTTCCCTCTTCCGTTCCCTCCCTCCCTTCTATACGCCTAGGGACAAAATGTATACCTGGACAGCCTGCTCTGTTAGGGGGACACTGATGGGGAGACAACTGACCCCATATGAAATGACCAGAGAAGCCGCCTGGCCTCATGTGCTGCCGGGACACCCAGGACCAGGCTGGGATGGGACAGGCAGACCCAGTCTTCATGTTTAACTGTCCTTCCTCGTCCTGCTGTGGGGCACCTACTCTGTAGGGGCTCAGAGATGAGAAGGACCCGCCTCCGCCCTCAGGTCCTTGAGCAAGGACCAAGCAGCACCCAGGCCATGTGGGAGCCTTGGGGTGTCGTGCATGAGTGTGGGGGCGCTGTACCGCAGAGACAGGAACTCTGCAGGGAAGAAGTCCGGAGCCCAGAGCTGGGAGGCACCGGGCAGGGTGTGAGTGTGATGCCTTCAGCCTTGGAGGTCAGAACAGAACCGCAAGGGGACAAAAGTGGAAGCAGGAAGGCAATTCGGACACCAGCAATAATCTGGAGAATTGAGGACTGGAGTGAATTTGCCGGCGTGGGGATGGAGAAGCGCTGGGGAAATGTGGGAGAGGCTGAGAAGCATGATCTCTGAACACAGGACAGGTAGGGACGCTGCCCCCCATCCTCCTGATGGTGTCCCTCCTGGGGACGCCCCAGGAAGGGGAGGGCTAGGGTGGCGTGGGTGGGCGCAGCCTGGCCCCTGTTGGTTGTGATGGACATTTGACAGACTTCCAGGAAGGGCGTCCCTGGAAACTTGCAAACCTGGAATCCTCAGCAGGCGGGCGGGAGACTGCGGGAGCTGCGGCCCGGTGAAGTCTCTGGTTTGGATGCGCTCATCTGCTCCCCTCCTAGCTGAAGGCAACCGGAACAGTAGTCTGGGTCTGATCTTTGATGGCTTTTTACTGCATTGAGAGGGAGTTTGCACACAATGGCTTGCTGGCTCCTGGACAGAAGTCTGTGATCCTGAGGACAGCACTGGGGCTTCCCTGCAGCAGGGTTAAGGCTGGCCCCTCAGACCCCAGCCCTGCACCCACCACCCCTAGGGGGTGAAGTGCTGAGGTCCCCCCACTTGGTGCCCACAGAGGTGCCCCTGGAGGCAAAGAAGCATGAAGTGGGCAGGAGAGGGCCAAGGGTGGCAAGGCGGGCATCCAGCTGCAATAGGAAGGGTGTGCGTGGGAAGAGCAGGGAGATGCTGTCCAGCCTGGGCAACTGCACGACCGTGGGCAAGCCACTGCAGCTTTCTGAGCCTCTGTCCTCAGCCCGAGGGAAGATTGCTCTGATTCCCTCCGTGGCCTGCTGCATTGGTATAATCCAGTCCAGGAACAGGAAAGCCTGGCCTCAGGTATTCACTGGTCTCCCATCTCTGTATCCTCTGCACAGAGCTCCTGCCTATGGGGTGAAGGCCTGTTCCCCTAACCCGCCTCCCCCTGTGGTGCAAAGGAGGCAGCAGTCACAACTGGTCCCTATGCCGCGTGGGGCAGTGCCAGCTCCCAACCCCACCTTGCCTCCCCACGTAGCCCCTGTGGTGAGCTGCAGGTCCAGAGGACGGCTGGCGCTTTCCACACACCTGCTGAATGGCCAGAAGGCCCTTCTCTGCCACCCTTCCTACCCCCTCAAGTGTTCCCATCTTCCAGGGGCTGCGGTGGAGCCAAAACAAGCAGCTCCCAGGCCCTCTGTCCAAGGCTCATGGGCTTTTCTTACTTTCTAAACAAGCCCCCAAGCCTTGGCGGGGTAAGCCTGCAGCCTGGGTCCTTCCCCTTGGGGTGGAGGGGTGCCCTTCCGCACACACAGAGGTAGCAAGGCTCAGAATCTGCCACGGCAGGTAGGAGCTTCAAAGTCCTTCCACAGGGACAATCACCCAGAGACGTTGCCATGGTAAAGGGGGGAATCGCAGAGCAGCTGGTGCTGGAAGCATCACCAGCATTTAGATGGATGTTGACAGGAGTGCTGGCAGCTCAGGACGCACCAGCTCCATTCTGCTCTGACAGCAGGAGGCAGCAAAGGCCCTTTGAACTTCGGGATATATGTGATTAGGACCAAGGTCCCCAGGGCGGCCCCATGAGGATTCTCGTGATTCCTGCTCGTGTATGAACATGAGAACTGGAAAAAGGAACAACAACAACAACAACAAAATACTTAGCACTTGACAACTGTAATCTAATATGTGAAATCACATTGCCAAGTTCAAAGAAAACAGAGGGGAAAGGTGGAGCCACTCCCTCATCTAGGAATTTATTGTGTGGCTGGGGAGACAATGATGAAGGTATTTTAATGCTAAGTAGCAGGTGAAGACTTGAGCGATGCAGTCCTGGGCCCTGGAATCAGCATTTGCCCCATAGTTCTCCCTACCTGCTCCTGCAGGGCTGAGGTTCCACTGACATGGTCCCGGTGCTTCCCGCAGGTTCTGATGGGCAAGGAACCCGCATAGTGCACCAGCAATAGCTGTAACGAGCATCACCTTCTCCTAGGTAGGATGTCATCCCCATTTTCTACAGAGGGAGGCAGAACTCTGGGAAGTCAGGTCACCCTCACAGTCAAGGAGCAGAACTCACATTCCCAAATACGTCATCAGATTCCCAAACCAAGGAGACCTGGGCAGTAAGACTAGCGTAAAGAACAGGCAGGATTTAGTGGGCAAATGGGAGGCAAATACTCCAAGCAAAGCTGTAAGAGCAAAGAAAAGGTTGCAAGAATTAAATTTGACATCAGAAGCATTTTGTCATTTGATTGAGTCAAGTCAGGCATCTGCCTTCTAAACTTATTTCTGCTGCTGGAGTTCTGTGGATCACTTTACTTGCCTGAAATGTAAGTCCCTCCTCTGCAAAATGGAGCATGCTTACGGCCACAGGGAGGTTGTGTTTGACGTAATAACAGCCACCGTGCAGGCATGTTCAGGGCGTTAAGGCACCGCCTGAGTACAGGATGTCATTGTTCAATAGATTAAGTTTGTGGGTGACTAACGAATTATGAGCAATTTGTGTGGGAGAAGACCCAGTGTATCAAGAGCTGCTAAGAAAGAGGATGCGTGGAAAAGCCTCGCGTGACACTGCCCGCCACCCTCGGTGCGTCGCAAGCTCATTATCCGCCCCTTCTTCAAAGGGATTTCTTCTGACTGCAGGAAAGAAAAACCAGCTCAGAGGCAGGAGCGGTTCCCTGGCGGATCTTGCCCTCCCGCGGCTGCTCCCCATGACACAGCTCAGGCTGCAGGGCCCACATTAGTGGCTGAAGATGAGGGATGTGGTCGGTGATGCGCGCCCCACTTCTGCGTCCAGATCAGCATCTGCCCAGAGACTCCGTTCATCTCCCAACCCCGGATCCCACTGCCCCCCAAACTCTCGCTGTACCCAGCCAATTTGGCCTCCGAACACGGATCTTCCTATTTCCCTTTCTCCCTCTGTGTTCACAGAATATAAGTTTGTTCCTATAAAACTGTTTAAATCATGGAAGTACAAAACAGAAAACTGAGGAAAAATTACCCTGTAGGCTGCCAGCCAGAAATAACTTTTTAAAAATATTTATATAGTTTGCGAATTTCCTTCCAGGGGCTCTCCAAACCTATGCCGAAGAATAGACTTAGGAAAATAAGGATGTAAAGTGGCATTTTAGTGAAAAGCTTTTTGAAAAATACAAAAGCATTGAATTTTGTTTTCATTGAAAAAGAAATGAAAAGGATGGCACGTTTCAGAAAAATTTTTCTTTTGTTTTAAGCTGATACCTTTTGAATTTATTCTATTCTTACAATAAATTCAAACATATAACCGAGTGAATCATGAAATGATTTTGCATTTATCTGCTACCCACTTTCAACAAATCTGAACATGCCCTTGGATGGAGCAGCTTTTCTTCTTTTGTTAATAAGAAAGTTTATGTGGAAGGAACTCATTTAACAGTTGTACTTGCGGGTGGGACTTCCCAAGTGGCGGGACATTGTTTCTTGATACCGGACACCGGATACTGTGCCCATCTGGTCACCCAGCTGGAGGGAAATGGAGGCACCAAGGGCAAATGCAGCGTGTTGAAGTGTGACAGCAGAATTGGCAGTGTAAATTCATGTCTGCCGGACATCAAGCCTGGGTGCAGGGGATCGTTTCTGAAAGGGTGTGAGGCTGCATATGTGTTCACACGGACAAGGCACAAAACATCTGAGCGGAGGAAGATTTCAAGACCAGCCAGTGACCCATTATCCCAAGCAGAGTGAGAGAGAGGAAATTGTGTTCTGTCTTCCTGATTTGCCTGGGAGACGAGTTTGTTTAGGAAACTCCCCCACTCTCAGCAGTAAGACTGACTAAAAGAACTCTCAGAGTATGATGGAATCTGAGCCTGGCTGGGTCACCCCGCTGGTGTCTCTAAAATTCAGCCCCTTGTAATGAATCACATCATTGCCATTACTTCACCACCCAGTAAATCATGAATCTTGGACGCCAATTGCAAACAGGAGATAGGAGTATTTTTCCAATGGGATTTTTTTCAGTGTTCACAAGAGTAATTCACTTTTTGCAATAAACTTCTGAGGGAAGAGGCAACGGCACCTATGTACCTCCTGATAGCTCTGCACTGCAAGCAGGTGGCAGAAGCTCAGGCAGTGCCCAGCACAGAGGCAGTGAGATGAGCCGGCCAGACACCAGGTGTGCTGGGGCCCCCACTCCTGCCACCTCCAGGTGCTGCCGTCAGCACAGCCCTCATCAACAGGGCACCAAAGATTGACCCAGTCAGGGCATAGGCCGGAGACAGAAACCACACCAGTAATTTGAACAGGGAAAATGTGCCCTAAAGATGGATTAGGTGATAACAAGGGAGTCACTCCTAAGGAGGGGAAAAGAGGACTCTAAAGACCAGCCCAGGGCTAAAGGAAAGTGCCAAAGGAAGAGTCAAACTTGGCCGGGATTCAGATCTCCCTGGAGAGGATGGGCACTGGGTTTTCTGGGTGACGTCTGGTCCACAGCCACGACCAAGGCTGGCGGGCAGGAAGCCTTCCCCAGGATGTCAGTAAAACTTATTGGAGAGTGAGAGCCTCTGGGTGTCAAATACATCACCAGCAGCCATTCCATATAGAAGCTGGAAGAAGGGGAGACTACCCAGAACCAGGGGAAGCCCCACTTTCCTGCAACGTACACAATTCTAGTGACCAATCTGGCAAAGAGAAATGTTTGCAGAGTCCAGCTGTAGTATCACAAAGCAGGGCAGAGAAGGGCGCGTTTGGAGTTAAGAAGCAATAAATTCCATCTAACTGCAGTGTTGCTTGCGATAGTCCCAAACTGGACCTAACTCTAATGTCCACGTACCCAAAAAGAAGACATAAAGTATGATAGAGACACGCAAAGAAATAGCACACAGCAGTCAAAAAAAGAGTGAATATTCTAGCCATACACGACCACATGGATGAATTTAGAAACATAAAGTTGAACAGGGTCAAAGAAATTCCAGAAAAAACATGCCTACTCCCAGCATTCTTCCACTGTTTCCTAATAGTGGTCAGGGCCCAAGGAGGTAAACTGCATTGTAGTCTTATTGATCGTATAAATACTTAGAAATCTAAACTTTGAATTGCAACAAATTTCCAGGTGGTGAAAAGAAACCACACAGAGTCAGAGTTAACATTAACATTGCATCAAGGAAACTTAGGCAAATAAAAGATACCAATAAAAATAAAAGATCAACAAGTGTAAAACAAAAGTAAACCAAGGAAAAATAACAGTAAACACATAACGACGTGCAAGATTCCTTAATATGCAAAAATAGCTAAAAATCAGTAAAAAAAATAAAAGAATGCCTCAATAAAAATAAAGAAGGAAGACACACAAGTCTCTTGCCAAGCTTCGCAACAAGTTGCAAAAGCTTCATCCTCAACAAGAACAATGTCTGGACCAGCTGTTAGGCTGCCATCCTGTCCTGGATTTCCTGAGACAAAGTACGAAGTGGCTTTCTTACTTATCCTTGAAAACTCACCTTACAAGGCACCTGGTTCAGGAAGTGGCTCCTGACCCCTCCAGCATAACCAGGTACTTATCCTGCCTGCCTTCCCAGGGCTTTGCCCCTTGTCCCTGTGCCCCTTGTGGAATTCTCCCCACCAGGGCAGATCCCCAGGACCAGCACATATTGGGCATACAGTAGCCACTCAGCTGGTGCTTGTTAAAACACTGATTGTGTGCATGCATGAAAATGAATATAATAAAAGCATAATATTTAGCACGGAGCCAGACTTTTAAACTTGACTTATCCTGACACCTAGTGGTCACACATCTCCATTGCAGACCCCCAAACAGCACACCTGTTGGAGGTACCGGTGTTTCCTTTCCCTTTTGTTCCGGGAAAGGCCTTCTGAGTGCCAGCTATGTGCCAATACCAGAGACTATGTCAGTGCAGGGTGACTTTGTCAGTCCTTATTCCATTATAGGGCAGGAGCACACAATGTTGCTGGCCACGACATAGGGTCAGAGTTAGCATCAATATTGCACCATTGTAGAGAGAAATAAAGAAAAGGTAGGCACCAGTGGGCACAGAATCAGCTAGAGAAGAAACAGTGGAAACTCTATTACATGGAACTGTTTCTTAACGACAGCCTGTTTATCTTGCCTCGTAAAATTAACTCGGTTGCCAAGTGTCAGAGCATTGTCTGTTTTATTCCTGGATTCAGCAAACACTGATAAAAGTTGGTACCTAAAGCCACTCTGGTTTCCCTGATGCCTCTGCTCTGCAGAGAAAGGAAGCTGGGGAGAGACCTTCAGCCAGGGAGCCCAGTCCTGCCCTCAGCTTCTATTTCCTCTCCCTGTCCAATCAAGCTTATTGGGAGGGAGGGAGGGAGAGAGGGAGGGAGGGAGGGAGGGAGGGAGGGCGGGAGGGAGGGAGGGAGGGAGGAAGGAAGGAAGGAAGGAAGGAAGGAAGGAAGAGGGCTAATGTTTTACAAATCAGGGTTTGGGTAAATTTCAGGTCCTATCATAAGCCATAAAAGAAAGCACTGAAACGTGTAACTGGGACCTTTCTTTATGGCAAAAATAAAACAAAACCAAATAAAAATAAATAAGTTCAAAACAAACTGAGGGAAAATAACAGTAAATTCCTTGCAAAGTGCTATTATCCTTAATATACAATGAACAGTTACAAAAAAATAAAGGAAGGCCTCAATGAAAATAGGTAAAGGACAAGTAATTCTTTGAGAGACAAACAAATGACCAATTATATCAAAATTAAAATAAAATTGTTTGCTGGATTCATAAGGATTTAAAGATTTGTAATACCTAATATAACAGAGATATTTATGAGAGTGTAAACTGGTACATTTCCAGAGAGAAATTTGGTAAACGACTTCAAAGTAGTAAATTATATATGTATGTGTGTGTGTTATATACCATGTGTATATATATCTTTAACCCAGAAATCCCATTTCTAGGAATATGTTCTAAGAAATAATTGGCCAAGTACATAAAAAATAACATGTTCATCAGATCATGGTGGTGTATGTATGTGTGTCTATGTATAAACTTGAAATAATTTGTCATTCATTAAAGTGAAAGGACAACTTTTAGATATGAGTCAAAATTGTATTCGACTAGATTAATCATGTCATAACTCGTAAATTACAGCATGCCGAGCCTGTGACACATGGTCAGCCATTAGACATGATGTGTAACTCTACATTTATCATCGTGAAAAATAGGACCAGGATATACTGTATCGCTGAGCTTTAACAAAAAAAGGAATTATCTGATAAAGATAAAGATTGTGGCTTGAAAATATATTCATCAAAATATCAGCCGTGCCTTATCTGTGTGTGGCTGGATTTAGGATCGTGTTTACTTTCTTTCATGTACTTTTAAAAATGTTACGTGGCAAGAATGTATGGCTTTGGCTCGGCGCCTGTGGCTCAACAGGCTAAGGCGCCAGCCTCATACACCTAAGTTGGTGGGTTCGAATCCAGCCCAGGCCCGCCAAACAACAATGACGGCTGCAACCAAAAAAAAAAAAAAAAAATGGCCGGGCGCTGTGGCGGGCACCTGCAGTCCCAGCTACGTGGGAGGCGGAGGCAGGAGACTCGCTTGAGCCCAGGAATTGGAGGTTGCTGTGAACTGTGATGCCACAGCACTCTACCCAGGGTGACAGCTTGAGGCTGTGTCTCAAAAAAAAAAAAAAAAAAAACTCCAAGAATGTATGGCTTTAAAATTAGCAAAACAGAAACTGTTTTCATTGGAAGAAAAAAATAAATAAATCTTGCCTTTCGGATACATCCGCTCCAGCTCCTACACTTGACTATTGAGGCAATAGGCAGACAGGGACCACCCAACGTTGCCTCTTGAGAACAACAGGAAAGCAACATTCCCAGATTCAAGGTGGGCTACGTGGTTCTTTTGTTTTTTTAAGGCCTATTACTTTATTATTTATTTATTTATTTATTTTCAAATTAATATGAGAGTACCATATTTAGGTTACATTGTTCTCCCTTCCAGGGTGAAGTCCCATTTGTAGACCAGCCCCTCACCCTGGGGGCGTGTTCTACACCTCGCAGTGTGCACAGTAGGTGTGATCCCCCTCCTGCCCTCCCTCCTCTGCCGTTATGTCCTCCCCTCCCCCCTCCCCCACCCCAGACTGTATTATTGTTTTATTATTCTTATGAACATGTAATTGTTTATACATCGAGTTCATATTAGTATGGAGTACATTCCATTCTTGTGATACTTTACCAAGCAAAGATCTAAAAGTAGACCTTCCATTTGACCCTGCAATGCCATTACTAGGTATCTACCCAGAAGAACAAAAATCAGTTTACCACAAAGGGCTGTACAGTTCTTCTTTTCCTCTGGAATGAAACAGTTCTTTCAAATGCCCCTAATAAGGCTAATGGATGCTAAGAACAATCTGTAACAATATATGCCACAAAAATTTCAAAATATAAAAGCAGCCATCAGCTAAGGCTTTGGGTTTTCCATGTCACAGGCTCTGGTAGAGCTTTCCTGCCTAGAATAGACTCGTCCCCAGGCTCCCATTTACAGTAAATGTAATTACACTTTAATGGTATTCATCTCATTCTGTCACTTGTTCCATTGCTCCTATTTTTAACCAGCACAATGGGAACATTTGTCCTCTGATTCACTAAGAGGTTTTAGGCCAGGAGTCTGCCTTTTAAAATGACAGCATCCTTAATCCTATCGCTGACTTTTTAAATGAAATAACAGCCTGTAATTAAAACAATGAAGCACAGGCAACCTCAGTGGGATGAGAATAGCAACCCAGTGCTGAATTCAGGTAATAGGATTTATCAGCGGCTGTGGCTGATGGCAGAACACGGAGAACCAGGCTCTGATCCTGGCTTTGTGGATCCTGAAAAGTCACTTCAAAGTCCTGCATCTCCACCCCTGTGAGAGAAGGTGCTGATTATTTTAGAGTCGGTTCAGTTAGGCATACCCAGCAGGGTGAACAAAGCCAAGCTGGGATGTTTGCTGCTGCAGAAGAAGGCCGAGGTAGCAGTTCTGCCCATGCAAGCAATGCCCCAGGGATGTCTAGTGCTGTTGTAGCAGTTGAGGAACTCCCACTCCCCCATCAGACCAAATGTCATGGAGAGGTGGGTTCTGTGTCCTCAACTCTTGAATCTTAACTGACTTGTGCCAGCCGCAACCACTAGAATGTACTGGGGATGACTGGGGATGGCGCTCTACTGGGTATGACGCTCTACTGGGGATGGTGCTCCACTGGGGATGACACTCTACTGGGGATGTCTCTCTACTGGGGATGGTGCTCCACTGGGGATGACGCTCTACTGGGGATGGTGCTCCACTGGGGATGATGCTCCACTGGGGATGGTGCTCTACTGGGGATGGTGCTCCACTGAGGATGGTGCTCCACTGGGGATGATGCTCCACTGGGGATGACGCTCTACTGGGGATGGTGCTCCACTGGGGATGGTGCTCCACTGAGGATGGTGCTCCACTGGGGATGATGCTCCACTGGGGATGGTGCTCCACTGGGGATGATGCTCCACTGGGGATGACGCTCTACTGGGGATGGTGCTCTACTGGGGATGACTCCCGTAATGTCTGGGGCTAGGTCCAGCCGCACAGCTGTCTTCTTACTCCCTTCACTTGCTCGCTCTGCTCTTGGGACACTCCCTCTTTGGAATCACATCCCCTGAAGTGCAAAGCTGGAGCCAGGGTCAAGGTATCTGAGGGGATCAGGAATAGAGTGGGGGCAGGGGCGATAAGAGGCCTCCAGGAGGCCAGTCTAGGGATTAGAAAGGTTTTATTGGGAGAGAGAAAGAGCAGAGAGGAGTCTGACCAGAGTCAGCTCCCAGCTCACGGTTCAAAGAGACTTTTATTGGTGTAGTTGAACTTTGGGAGGGGTTGTGAGAGGTGAGGGATGTCATGGTTTTTTCTGCAGAGTGAACAATGCTGCGTTAGGGATCGATCTTAGAATGACTCCCTTCTGCCAAAGTGTTAATCTTGCACCAGGGCCTTATCTGTAGGGTCAGCCAGGACCAGGTAGGAGATTGCTTGCTCTGATGTTTTCCAGGAACACTGGCCTTGAAGCATTCCACAAGTGTGGGGAGGGGGTTGCTGTGACTGTGCCATTTGGTCTCTGACCTGCTTTCTATCACTAGCTGTCCTCCCAGGATGGCTGTACTCTTGTCAGAGTCACGAGGATTTACAAAAGCGTGCTATGGTCAGGCAGTTTGGTTTTTGTCTGCTTCCTCTCACTGGCTCCCAAAATGGCTGCACTCTTGTCAAGGTCATGGCGATTTCATCCCCACAGTACGCGTAGCCATCAGTCCCAGCTGAGACCTCCCCCTTTAAGTCACTCCAGCCTAGACCCAGACATATGAGGGATGACACAGCTCTAGCCACCTGAGTTCCCCGTAAAAGGGGCAGCCTTGCAAAAATTACAAAAATAACAGGAATATGCCGAGTCCTACAATTTGCTAGTAACAATTAAAGATCAATTCTCTACATTCTCTTGCTGGGCACCCTACAGATTTCTGTTTCCACAAACCACTGAAGAGCCCAGCAGACCAAAAGGAAATATAAATTCTTCTCTTTACAGTCACCAGCTCCTCTGTGTTTTAGAATTTGTCCCTTTAGCCTCAAGGGTTCCTGAGTGTCCCTGATGAACAATGGGACATGAACATCAGGCCTTAGGATCAGAAACACTTGGAAAAAAGTCTTTCTTCAACCTTGCTGGAGAAAACATGGATACAGCATTCACATCCACAATACCTTGTGAATTTGGCTGCAGGTACCTTTTTTATTCTTTGTCCCCCTTAAATTCAGCAACTGTTTAACCTCAACTATAGGCATTCTTCCTTTCTTTATTTGGGATGCTACACCATCTCCCTGTTCTCTCTTGTCTCTCTTTCTCCAATCTTCTCCCCCTCTCCAAGAAAATAAAACAAAGTCTACACTTCTATATCCTAATCTTGTTCTAGAGAAGCTCTTTTCTTATCCCACATGGCAGAGCACCTACTGAGCTGTCTGTCCTAACACCCCCTAGCGTTCTGAGTCTTCTTCACTGAGCACAGGTGAGCAAAGGCCGTCGGATCTTGGTCATGGAAATTGTGAGTGTAAGCAGAGGATGGCTATTTATGCCACTCGGTCTGTGGCGAGTTGGTAGGCTGCAATAGCAACTAGACCTCCCGGTCTGATGTATGGGTTTCCAAAATAAGCACTTAATGATTGCTGTGTGCAAGACCCTGTTCTAAGCAAGACACAAATATTTATTTGTATTATGGTTGTACTATTACCTCTGTAACAGCCCTGTGAGGCCCACACTCTTATTTTAAGTTGAGAAAGCCGAAGCTCAGCATAGGTAAGAAAACTGCCCAAAATCACACAGCTACCAAGTAGGAAAAAGCATTTAAATTGAGGTCGCTTAGCTCAAGATCACATGCTCTTAGGCCCCCTGCTAGGTCAAATTTTTTTAGTCTAAACTTTATGCGTTGACTCCACCTATAGCCTCCAGTATTTACTCAGCATCCTTTGTTTCTTTCTGCCTTTCCTTGCTAAGACAGAGATCAGAGGCTCCCAAGAAACCCATCTATTTTGTATACCTTGAGAAAAAGCTCATAAAAAGGTATGTCTCCCTAGGAAAGAACAAGTTCATTATGCATCTTTCAGACCCAGCCTAGTGATGACTCTTGGTCCTGACCTGATTTCTTACAGGCCCTAGGCAGGGGCTAATTTACATCTCTGCAGCAACCATGCAGCCAGAGATTGCTTCTTCAGGGGCGAGCCCCCAATTAGCAGTGATTTTATTTGGGCACACATTGAGTTCCCTGAGTTCTTCCGTGCTTACTCAGCAGGCCTGCTGTCTCCAAAAGAGGACACGGCATGATAGTGGCCTCCAAGGCCCTCCAGGAGCTCAGCTCATAGGAGCTGGATTTCTTTGCTTCTGTAACATGCATACGCACCCACCAGCACATCCGATCAGTAAAGGATAATGCTTCCCAGACTCTAGCAGAAACTTTTTTTTGTAACTCTACTTCTGCCACCATGGTTGAGGTCAAACCCTGATTGTGATGCCAATGGGTCATGGGAAAATCCCTCACAAAGTCTCCTCTAAACTAACTTATCAGTCAAAAATTAAAGAAATCTTCCCTTCAGTTGATCTTTTTCAAATAAAAGCCTGAATAAAAATGGCACAGTTTCTTACACACCTACTGTTCTACTTGCAGTAGAGAAGAGACAAATTCATTAATTTTAAAATATTTGCCAACACAGGGCCTCCAGACATCGTTGATTCTTCCCTCCCTCCTTCCCTTCCTCTCTTGCCCCTTTCTTTCTTTAAATTGTGTCCTGAGTGAGTTTAGGGTCTAAACTGTGGAAGGTCACAAGTCCAAGTAGACATGGAGAGAGTTCTGGAAAGAACTGCATCTACTTGATAGAAGCCATGGGCTCACGAAATCCCTGAAAGCAGATCCTGAATGACTCAATTCATTTTGAAGAGCTTCCCTCTCCCATCCATTGTTTGCTGGTTGAAGCATACAAATGTCTACATTAACACGAAGTTCATTCTCCCCAGACTTCTCACTGCCCAGAATAGGTCGGGCAGACTAGAAGCAGCAGGATCTTCTGCGGTGAGTCGGGAAGATGAGAAGCCTGGGAGTTGTTCTCGGGCTCAGAGAACGTCATTCTGCTTCTCATCCTGCACCTGTCTGCATCTATTTTCCCTCTCATACTCATTCTAACACAATGACCAATGAAAAATGTGCCCTGAACCCTACTGACCTTCATCTTACTCTCTGAATGTGGTCATTTGCCTCTAAGGGGTGTGCATTATTCTAAAAGAATTCACATCTTGGAATTCCTTAAGATATAGGAGCGGCCCAGAGGTGACACAGAGCAGCACTAATTCTCAGAATGCCTCTGTCCTCCCACGCTGATGACATGCCTGTAACTTAGTGGATGGGCTTGCAAAGAGGGCTGGTGAAGAGTCTGAGACAACCCAGGCAACTGTGAGGCAGCATTTAATCCACGTGGAGGAGTCGTCTTGGAAAGTGATAAATGTCACACCATGAGAACCTCAAAGCCTTGTGTGCCTTACACCGAAAGAAAGACTCTGGTGAAGACACCAAGAGAATAAAAGATGATCTAGGGAGAAAAATGGGTGCTTCTTAATATCTTAACAAAAATGTGAGAGTGCTACAGGAAAAAATAGATTATACCAGGAAGATTGTGTAATGGTGGAAATGTAAAAAGGAAGACTACATGAAATTTCCAAAATAAGAGCATTCAAAGATGCAATTGAAGATTCTTCCCAAATTGTACTGACAAAGCTACCGTCAGAGTTTCTAAGGCACGTAAGGCCAAGTCTGTAATTGCCACGTACTAGACCAAGCAATTAATCTCAAATGAGTGAATTGTTCATGATGCCAAAACCTGAGTCCTTTGAAGGATAGGATGCTGCCGCTGGTGATGATGAGGATGATGACCATAACTATAACAGGGACAGCAATAAAACTCTTCAAGTACTTGCAAGTCTTAGCTCACTTAATCCCCACGCAACCTGCTGGGTCAAATCCTTTCCACAGATGAGAAACTTCAGGCATACACTCCCCTAGTACCATGACAGGCCAACAAGCCCTGCCATCGGTGACAATAAAAACAAAGCTATTTATTCCAGGAAGGTTGATCCTTTTGGGGAAATTTGGAGTCACCTCAGGTTTCAGGGTCTAGTCCTCAGCCTGACATTTTCAACTATCTCCTCTGTTAATTCAAAAATAATAAAGCCTTGGGAATGAATTTTTCCCAGTCAACATAGTTTCAGATTTAATTATACATCTGAATATCAATGTATTAATTCCTCAACTTCCATTGGTTCATGGATTTTTTTCATTGTGGCCCTAAGCCAAAAGAAACACAGTTGACCACTGAACCACATGGGTTTGAACTCATACCTGGCTTATTTTCAACCAAAATCACACCAAATATATACTATTCTCAGGATGCAAAATCTGCCTATATGGCCTTTTCGTATAGACAGTACCCACTGCCAGCCTGGAGGGTGAGGATTTGGTTACACTGGAACACCCTCTTCCGTACTGAGGGACACTACATATCTGTGTTAAGGAGAACTGAGCAACTTCACAAGCTTTTATGTCATAAAAACTTTAAGCTGCTTGAAAAAAATGTGAAAATTGAAAGAAAAATAATGTACATGTTCTATTACTTATTAACGTGGCATGATTGACTTTTGGGTGCTGTACAATTTCTTGAATCCTGGACTTTGATCAGATGCCACTATTTCCTGCTCCATGATAATTTTTGAGCTGTACCTGCTTTTCTCACAGCAACCAATAAAAACTCAGCTTTGGGAAGATATGAGATCATCAACCATGCACCAGCTAAAGTTGCAACAGTGAACTTGATAGCTCCTGTGATGTTTGATATATGTGCAGTATTGTAGTGTTTCCCTTAAACACTAAAGAGTATCTTGTTGCCATGAACTTGCCACAGGGTTCTGGGGCATCTCAGCACACAGTTTGGGAATTAAAGCATTATACTAAGAAATACATATCTGCTAATTGTACTTAACTCCTCACATTTCATTCTCAGTAGGATGAGAAGCTAAATCAGAGAAAGTGCCCCTCGAACAGTAAGAGACATAAGCGAGAGCCACACTGATATTGATCTAGATACTGCCTGGAGAGTGTGAGTTATTTCATTTGCACATGTCGAATTCCATATAAAACAGAAAGTTGTGAGTTTGGGGTGTTTTTTTATTAGAGATAAGGTCTTTTCTTATCACCAAGAACTGGAGTTCAGTGGAAAGTTGCAGTTTTTAATGCTTTTCTACAATGTTTGCTAAAAGGTAAAGGATTGACTTGTTAATTATTCAACTTTTTACTAAGTCCTGGTGTCTCACCTCCTGGGGGGAAGCCTTCCCGCAGTCACTCAGTCTTCAAATATTCATCAGTTGGCCAGTGTACTAAGTACAATTTTTAGGTAATACATATATACGTATTTTGAAATATTTCTTTACATTTTTAAAAATAATCTGAGAAAGTTACTTGCCCAAAAAGTACTGATTTTTAATCATTCTTTAAAAATCTGTATTCAATTATGCAGCCTTAAAAAAAGATGGAGACTGTACCTATGTTTACATGGATGGAGCTGGAACATATTCTTCTTAGTAAAGTATCTCAAGAATGGAAGATAAAGTGTCCAATGTACTCAGCCCTACTATGAAACCAATATATAATCACCCACACTTCCATATTAAAGCTCTAGCCCAACTACAGCCTAAGATGAAGAGGAAAGAGGACGGGGAGGTGAGGGAGAAGGGAGTGTGGGTGGAGGGAGAGTAATTGGTCGGACCACACCTATGGTGCATTTTACAAGAGTACATGTCAAATCTACTAAGTGCAAAGTATAAATGTCTTAACACAATAATTAAGAGAGTGCGGTAAAGGCTATGTTAACCAGTTTGTAGTATTTCAAATTGTATATAAAACGAGCACATTGTACCCCATAAATGCATTAATGTACACGGCTATGATTACAAAAAAAAATCTGTATTCAGTATAATATTCAAGGAATATTAACGGCATTTTTCTTATTAGGAAGTTAGTGTTTTCCCTAATTATCAACAAGCAGATTCAGAGAGCTAAAGATCTGTTTTCTAAATTAAAAGCTAGAATGGTCATGCTAAAATAACCTAACATACCTTCACTGTGGGATAATACTATGCCACTTCACCAGTTCTAAGCACTTTCTCCCCTCATTGCTTTTTTTTAATATTATCATTATCATCTTTAATACCAGTTAACATTTATTGTTAATTTAACATTTAATGTTAATAACATTTGTTGTTAAGACCTATCCTGGGCCTTCTATATAAGCTTTCTATACTTTTTTTTTATTGTTGGGTATTCATTGAGGATACAAGAAACCAAATTACACTGATTGCATTTGTTAGCTAAGTCCCTCTTACAAACGTGTTTTGCCTCCCAAAGGTGTGGCACACACCAAGACCCCACCCCCCTCGCTCCTTCCCTCTCTCTGCTCTTCCTTTCCCCACCCCTCCCTCATTCTTTCCCTCTCTGCCCTCATTGTTAACATCTGAGGTCAGGAGCATCCTGTGGTTAGTTGCTGGCAGGGTGGCAACTGTAGTCAAGTTGTCGCCACCTTCTGGTAGGATCAAGAAAGCGCCAGCATCAAAACTAGCAGAAAAAGGCATCAGAGCTGGCTCTTAATAAGACATTTGTAGAAACCCCCTAACCGATTCACAGGCCTCCCTCGTTTTCTTGTGCATTGCTTTATTGCACTTCACGGTTATTGGGCTTTTAACAAATTGGAGGTTTGTGGCAGCGTCTATCGGCACCATTTTCCCAACAGCACGTGCTCGTTTCACGTCTGTGTCTCATTTTAGTAATTCTCACAATATTAAAAACTTTTTTGTTATTGTATTCATTCTTTTTATGAGTAAGAGTTGGTTTCTGCAAGCAGGACAAAATGACTCTCACGGGAACATGATTCTAAACCACAGTCACAACGCGAATGGTTTGTCATGCCTCCCTGAGAAGTACTAGGTCAAAATTTGGGGTCATTATGTAAGAATTTAAAACTAGAGACAATAGATGATTTTTTTTAAAAATGTAGGCACTGGTGACAGAGGATACTCTTCTAAGCCACCCTTTTCTCTCTCACAAAGTGCCTTTTGTAGCCAGTCCTGAACAACCAAGGAGCAGCTCTGTTGTGGGCCTCTGCAAAAGCAGTGACCAGCCACCACGGGCCGGAGAATGTCAAGTTAGGTTTTTGATGAAGGAGGTGTATACATCCTTTTTCTCCTCTGCAAAATAGGGATGTCGGAATCAATTGTATTTGATTATACAATCCTACTCATTTCACTTCTCCCCATCATTTACTATCTCAATTTTCTGGAACCATTCCCCACCAACCACTTAAGAAAGGGCTACCCAGCACCCACTTAACCTTTCACTTAACCCTTCCCACCCCGCACAGAAGACGACTTTCAGGAGCCCTTCATGTCTGTTCCCTGGCCACCGTGTTCCTGCTGTGCAACTGGGGGAACTCAATGCTTCTATCAAGTTTTATCACCCTTGTCACAACAGTCATGTGCCCAAGAACACAGAAGACAACAGTAAGGAGGAAGTCTCCCAGATTTCAACAGCCTGGAAACTTGCAGGTCAAGTTCCAAATCACAGTCAAAATTTTGAGGTAGAGATGCTTCTCTCTCGAATCCAAGTTTAGATGACTAAACACCTGCCCGGGTCCTGAGTGGCCAGACAGGGCTCATTCACCAAGGCCACATACAGGCACTTGAGCTTTTTGCTGCAAACTACGTGTCTTAGTCTGGCATGGGGGAAAGATGATGTTTTTTCACACCTACATCAAAGAGGTACAGCATACATTTAGAATTAGGTCCTGCTATTTTCTATCACTGTGGCTGCTGCCCCAGTCAAGTACGGCTCTCTTTTCGTTGTAAGTGCACACATTAAAGCTCCCAGGCAAATGCAGCATCAAACTTTCCACTTTTGTTCTTCTCCCGACATTTCATGATAATGTCGGCTACCAAAAGAAATTCTGAGAAGGCAGTGCTCCTTCAAATCCCATGGGAATAAAACTTTGTGATAGAAGTGACCAAAATTATTTCAACCCTGTGATTAAAATTCATTAGACATGGTTCAAAGTAAACCACTAAGAGAATACATTTTTATCAGCATCACAGGTTCTCATGTACATAGAAAATCAAATATCACTCAGACAGACACCTCTGACAGACAAAATGGGTGACAGCTGCTTATCATTCTTCAAATTACCGCAAAATTAAATTTTACAATATAATCAAAGAACTCCATGCTCTGCTTCAGATTTTTAAGATTCAAACCGGCATTAAGTACTATCTCATTCAACACAAATATTAGAAAATAATTTTCCCCCTAATTTTTCTTGTCAATTTAACAAGAAGTGATAAAGCTAAAGAGATTTTGGTTCACAAAACAATGGGATGCGTTTTTTATTGACTGAATCAGATACAGTTTATCTATCTATATGTGTGCTTGTATCTTTATTTCCGAAAAATAATTTAACGTGACTTTTATGGAATCAAAATAGCTGATACTCAACAGTCTAAGATAAACAGTATTTTAACTAGAAAACATATTTACTCAAATATGGCAGTAAACTGGACTCTTTCCGTTATTGCTTTGATAAGACAATAGTTTCACCAAAATTGTCTATTTCTTCTAAATAAGATAAATACTAAGAGTTTTTCCTCTAGATATTATTTTTTTTTTTTTTTTTTTGTAGAGACAGAGTTTTACTTTATCACCCTCGGCATCACACAGCTCACAGCAAACTCCAACTCCTGGGCTTAGGCGATTCTCTTACCTCAGCCTCCCGAGTAGCTGGGACTACAGGTGTCCGCCACAACACCCGGCTAATAGATATTATTCTTATATTTTAATTGAGTTGATACTCCTATTGCTATCTTTATAAAATAAAATAAAACAATGTAACTATAAAGCTTAGTTTGCCATTATCCACTGTATAATTTATTCACATTTATTTAAAACTCCATATTCCTTTCTATACACCAAAAAATAGTGACGAGGTTTTATGGCTTACTTAAAATATAAGGGAGGAAAACACAGACATTTGCTATTCTAAAAACTGGTTTTAATTTTTTTTAAAAGAAATATTATAATTTAAAAAGACAGTTCCAAGAAATTTAAAAGCATCCCCACCAATAATTATTTATAAAACATCTGAGATTTAAAACATAATTATAAAAGGCTAAAAACCAAAAGGACTCATTCTTGCTTTTTCTTTTTTACAAAAATGCAGACACTCTGTCCCATCAAGAGAGTTCGGCAAGTTGTGGCAGCTGCAGCCCTAGTCACCCTCAGAATCGCTGTCCCTCCTCGTGGGGACCGAGCAGCAGCGCACTGAGGACAGCAAGGCGTCTTCAATGGGCTTCCTCGGGTTCTCCTCCAGGTCTGTCCGGATGGCCCCGGACTGAGACAGTTTCCACTCCAACTCTACATGGTAAAGAAAAGGCAAATCCTATGAAGCACCATGGGCACTGCTCCCACATCCTGAATCCACTCAGCCACGGTTTTTCTAAGCAGAAAACACCAGTTATCAAAATGATGACAATTTGATTTTAGTACCATAATTTTAAGGCACCTAAAAAAAATTTTTAAAAAAAGCATTCATTTAAGAAGGAAAACACAAAATATTTGCAAACGTGTTTTCAGAAGGTGAGATCAAATGAGGTATTGTTTAAACTTGAACCTATATGGAAATTAAAATAAAATACAAAGAATAAGCCTATTCCTCTAATGACTGCAGTTTCTCAGCTTGGACAATTTCTCAGGCAAGAAATCAGCATGCAACATTTAAAAGAAATAATTTCTACGGGCCTGCTGGCAATCTAATCATTAAATCTAATTTTAGTTAGTAAAAAGAAATTCTTCAGCCTCAAGTCCAATAATATCTCAATCTTGGGTCAAAGGATAAATGTATAATGACACCCTTGAATGGATACATTTGTTCTCAGTAATAAAAAATAAATGAATAAAGTACCAAAAAGTAAAGAATCAGTGACTAAAGACTCAGCTCCTATATCTCACTCAAACTCCATATGGTGTGAGACCTTGTGAAGTGAAATTAAGTGATGTATTTTTCCACTGCACAGAAGAACCCAGGCTAACCTAAGGGACTACTCAGGAGATGCTAAAACAACTATCCTGGCTTAAAGGAAGATCAGTGAAGAGACATTCTGCGAATTGGGCACGTCTATTAAATTCTGACAACTGATTTTATTGAAGTCATGTGAATTTGAAGTGTGCCATAAAACAGACTGGAACGGTGGTTACCAGGGCTTGGAGGTAACTAGAAGACATTGGTCAAAGTATATAAACTTTTAGTTATAAGACAGATAAGTTCTGGAGATCTGGTGTACAGCACAGTGGCTATAGTTAATAATCATATGTTATATATTCATAGTTTTCTAGGAGAGTAGATCTCTTTTCTCACCACAAAAAGAAAAAGGATAACATGTGAGGTGATGTATACGTTACTAGTTTCTCTATGGTAATCATCGCGCATTGTATACACACATCGAATCATGCTGCATAACATGAAATATATACAGTTTTCTTTGTCAATCACCTCAGTAACGCGGGGTCAGGGGAGAATGCTCTACAGAGATGAATAACATCACTATTTCCAGTCCTACGTACTTTGGCTCAATGTTATATAAAATTCAACAAATTTCTTTACAACAACCCAAGACTTGTAATTCTTGACTCAAGAAAATATTTATACGTCCATACATATGCATATATATGTATAAGCGTATAATGTTATTGTTCACCTCCATGTACCATCATTATTATATATAAGTTCACTAGTCCTCAAATAAGACTTTTTCTAGAAATAAAGACTCTATGATTGTATACCTATCTCCCTCCCCTGATAGTACATTCAAAAAAGGTCAAAATAAGAGGCAAATAAATTTATTCTGAAAAGCTATATGGCCTTGAACAAACATGTCATTAATGTGTCTCATATGTGTATGTGTGTACATGTGTGCGTGTGCTCTAGTATCATAAAGTCACACTTAAAAATATGCTTTTCAAGACTAGTAAAGCATAGTTGAGTATATTATTTCAGTTAAAGAGATAAGGAATTTTACTTGGTGTGAAAGCCTCTGGCCTCAGATTTCTTCCACGTTGCATGTAGATGTGTATTTTGACACCTCTTTGTGTAATAGTTCAAAAGGAAAAAAAAACACAAACACATCCTGCTGGGTTAAGAGAGAATTAAATAAAATTTTAATTTAAATGTAAAAGCTACTAAGATACTCAACCGAAAAAATATTTCTATATAGAAATACATGTTAGCATCTGTCACTAATATGGGCATATGAATTAAATAAAAAATGAGTGCTGCAATCTTCATCTGCTACTTAAAACCCTCAGCTGCAGAGACAAAACGAATTCCGTATTAATATTAAATATACGTATTTAAGTCCACTGTGCATTCCTTTAACTGAGTAACTATTAGGGTCTGGTTATAACTGCTTATGATTATTTGCCTGAGATGAGACGTTAAATGTGCTTCTTCTCCCTTAACGATCACCCACATGGAGACAAAGGAGAACTTGACAAAACGTCCTAATACCTGTCTAGGAAGTAAGTACTCTCTCCAACAGAAACATCCCTCCGCACCTCTCAATGCCCTCGCCTGTCTCCCCCCTTACCATTTCTTGTCAGGTTCATGCCGCCAAACACCAGAGGACCAATAAACTGAGCCTTGATTTCACCTTCAAGGGAAACAAATATTGTGGGCAGATTCCTATCAGGGTAGTTGGGTATGCAGGTTGTGGAAATGGCTTTGATAAATTTGACATCAGGAAACTTCCTGGCAAGTTCATTGAAGTACTGATTTATCAGGGCACAGAGGGGAATCCTATCAAAGAGAAAGAAAAACAGAAGGAACTGTGATTCTACATTTAAATTTTAAAAAGCTCAACTACTTTTACTTTATATGAAGCCTCACAACAGTTTCACAAGTGATTCTGCTGCGAGCTAAAATGGATTAATATTTTTTCAAAACGTTTCGAATATGCTCAGAGAAAGTGAAGAACTCTAAATCCAAAGTCCAATTTATTTTGACACAAAAGTAAGTCAGAAAAACTTCAATGTCAAAGATAACTGCCATGTCTTTCCGTAAGGTTGAATGACAAAACATTGAAGATTCAGAATGTGTGAACTACATCCCAGTGAGCATTTCCTGCTCTGAAGAAACTCCTCAACAGACACTGGACTCTCCATTTTGAGAGCAGGACTGGGCATGTGGAAAACACCAGAGGACCTCAGCATCACTTAGCACTGGCAGTCACTATGAAGGCCAGCTCACCGTCTGTCACAGGGATTACTCACGTGGAATTATGAAATGCCAGAGCTCTTCTAGAAGGATAGAGCACTTAGGAATTTTCTTTCAGAAAAAGAAAAGCAAAGTCTTCATTGCTACTTTAACAGGGTCATTTGTATTACTAACAAATATTAAACTGAAAAACGAAAATCAGGCAACAAGGTTTGGGCAAGCCAGCAACAAAACACCTAACTTGATACCAAAAAAAGTAGCCAAACAAAACAAACAGAAAAAAACTCCTCGGATATGGATTAATCTTGAGATATTCAAAACGTAAATTCAAATTAGTACTTTATAGATAGCATGGAAGGTCAGCTCACCCTTGTTTGTAAAGGTGCAAGATTACCCACAAGCCCTCACCGGCTTTGGTAACTTCTTGAACATAATCCTTTCCTGTGATCTCTAAAACTTCTCCAAATTTATTTTTCAGTTTGCTTGCTTTCCACTCGGCCAGTCTTTGCTGCCTATACCACAGGCAGAGAGAAACATTTTACACAGATGTACACACAAGCATGGGCCCACACACGTGTATCTTTCAGAACACAATCTGCAAAGATATGATGATTTCTCATGGCAAAAGTCTAATACCAGTTTGTTGAAATTTCTATTTCTATTTATTATTTTTCTATTTAATTACTGCCCTTTCCAAAGGTTATCTCAGCTGGAAAATTAGTTTTTCAAAGGAAACATATTTTATTACCACACAAAAAAAACAAACCGTCTCTCTGGGCAGCACTAACCTGTACATTTCAATAGCACGTTCATCTTCCTCATTAAATTCATCTTCATGATCCTCTAGCTCTTCCAAAGTCATATCTTCATACGTTTTCACTGAATTTAGTTATATTAGCAAAGAATAAAACATTTAAAAAGATGAACAAACAAGCATTTGCTTTTTTCCCTTTGCCTTTCCTCTAAAATCATGCATACAACACCAAAAGACTACCAGCCCACCAAAAAGAAAAAAGGAAAGTGGGCGGCGCCTGTGGCTCAAAGGAGTAGGGTGCTGGTCCCATATACTGGAGGTGGCAGGTTCAAACCCAGCCCTGGCCAAAAACTGCAAAAAGAAAAGGGAAAAAAACAAAAAAACAAAAAAACTCTTAAGTTACTATACTAGAAGTGGAGAGCTTTTATAAAAAAGATAGACCTATGTTGCTTCCTGCAAACTTGACTCTCCTACCTCCACACAATAAGGTATGGATTTTCCAAGTGTATAAAATGAGAGATTTGCCTGAAGTCACCTGGTCCAATCTTCAAGTACATGAATAGTTCTCACATCACCCAAGACAGAGGATACTGTTTGATGGTCTCCCCATGCACACCCTTCCTACAGTTAAAGGTGATTATCACGTACTTCCTTGTCTTTTATTAAGAGTAATAGGCAGCTCTATTGTTTCTTGTAACCAACTGCTACAAAATCTGTATTTTTATTGCCATAAACAGTACTTCCCAAAATCAAATCAGACCTTTTCCTCCCCTCATCACTCCACAAAGCACCCTCATCAAGGTCAACAATGACCCTCACTTCACTGACGGCTCTCTCCTCCCCCTACCCCCCATGGCTGCTCCACCCCTTCGAACCTTTGGCAATTTATTGTCTGATTCTCCACTAGAATGTTAAGTTCCATAGGGCAGAGAATTTTGCTTGGCATGTGCATAGCTAAATCCCCATAGCCCAGAGTAGCACATGACATGTGATAATCATTCAATAAACATTTGCTAGAAGAATATTTTCTAGTAAATCCTTTCAAAGTTAACTACAACATGTAAGCAGAGGACAAAAGTACTAGTCCCTGAGATCAGTGGTTCTCAAACTCTCACATGCACCAGAAATCTTTCATAGCACCTATTGAAAATGCAGATTCTCTGGCTCCCCCCCAGAGATCCTGATTCAGTAAAGATGGGTTTTTTCCCTTACAAGCACTCCAAGGAATTCCAATCCAGGTAGCTTGGCTACCTTCGAGAAAACCCCTCTCTCACCCAACTAATTACAAACATCTTATGTTTCCTCAAGTTAAAATATTTTAATATCCTCAATCAATCCACAAAGATGATAAAAGTATAACTTGGGAGAACACGAACATTGAAAACTTTAATCAAATTTCACTGACATTATTTAAAGTGAATCACAGAACAGAAAGTCAAGACTCAGAAATGTTTTCTTTAGGATTATCACGCTCATCTGACTCAGACAATGACTTAAGAAGGACCTCTGAAGTCTCCCTAAGTCTGTGGCCTAGGAAGGTGAAGGCTAGAGACACCCTGTGATTCGCCTGAGGTCCCACAGAAGTGCCAGACTCTGGCCCTTCCCCTGCTCAGAAGATCCTTCTAGACAGGGCACAGTGGCTCCTAGACACTCCTAGCACTCTGGGAGGCCAAGGCAGGTGGACTGACTGAGCTGAGGAGTTCAAGAGCAGCCAGAGCAAGAGTAAGACCCCATCTCTACTTAAAATAGAAAAACAGCCCCACGTTGTGGTATGTGCCTATAGGCCCAGTTACTTGGGAGGCTGAGGCAAGAGGATCACTTGAGTCCAGGAATTTGAAGTTGCTGTGAGCTAGGATGCCATAATACTCTACCCAAGGAGACAAAGTAAGACTCTGTCTCAAAAAAATAGATCCTTCTACCACAGTAGTCAGCAGCTTAGAAAGCTGTTCTCTAACCCAGAAAGACAAGGAACAAGGAAATGAGCAAGCTCACCCACTGACTGCTGGAGGGCTCTCTGCTCCTCCTCTTCTGCCTCCTTTTCCAAGTCGTTCAGACTTTCCTTCGAGGGCAAGATGCCCTTTTTGCGTAAGATGTCATTCCACTCAGTGTCTGCGTTGGGGTCCTAGAACAAGAGGAACAAGGTTACCATGAGTGCAAAAGTCCAGTATAGAGGGTGCCATACTGGGCAAGGGGCCATATGGGCAAAATGGTGGGAAAAGGGGAATTCAAACCAAATTATTCTGTGGTCTATTTCCAAGAAAGTATCAAAAGCCCCACAATCCCTGGAGCTAGTCTTGGCTAAAAATCAGGATATTAGTACAGATCAGCATCAGGACTGATAACAAGGCTCTGACCTGACTACTGTTCAATGTTTTTATTATATGAATGACTTGGAATGATTCAGTCAACAGATTTTTAAGTACCGACTATGTATAGTAGACAACAGAGAAGCACAGTTGAACAGCCACCTGACTTAGAGTCAAGAGGAAAAGACAGGTATTGAACAAGTATATATATACAAACTATAAATACACATACACACACACATACTTATGGCGAGAACAATGACAAATAGGCTGCTGGTCAAGAGAGTTACAGGGGATCCACATCACACAGGGTGGACAGAGATGTTCTCCATAGAAGGTAACATTTAACCATCACCTGATGTTGGGAAGGAACCAGCCACAGGAATACAAGGCCATAGGAAACAGCTTTTTAGGCAGAGGGACCAGCATGGGCAAATGGCCCACGAGCAAAGACATGGTGACATTTTGAGCATCTCAAAGCCCTGAGAAGCTGCAGCAGAATCCAAGGGGGAGGAGAGCCTGGGACTGGAGTGACAGAATTCTCAGAGCAGCTCTTAACAGCTAATGTTTATTAAACACGAAGTTCTGGGCACTTTTCTAAGCCCTTTACTTACACCTACTCATGTAATCCTCACAAACTTAGAAGCGGTGTTTAGAAAGACACCACTGCCCTGCTTGAACAGTTGGCCAAATATATGAGGATCAAATGTCAGAAAGATCAATGTCAAAGTGGGCTCTTAGATCCAGATGCCAGCTGCCCAAGCACCAGTCTGGCGGTGTGGCTGGAACACCACTAATGGAGCCCAGACTTGGTTTGGAACAAGAAATCAAGGAGCACTGTCAAATAGGGCTCTGGGATAACCAGGCCTCAGCCCCGCCTCTGTGTAACAATCTTGCTGAAATACATGGAAAGAAAAATGAACAGAATCCTTTCCACCGGGTGGTCAGAGCAGGCCTCAGAACAGGTGGCATTTTAAAGCAGGGACTTGGGGGATAGAGGATGCAGAGGGGCCAGCACAGTCCCTGAGCTTCCTCTTTGCGCTTTAAGAGTGGCTGTGGCAGATTCACTATCCTTACAGATGGTCATCTCCCACTGCCCCCAGAGCCTCCCCCCACCCCATGCAATCCCACACCATCTCCATTTCCCATCTGTCACTGCACAGAGGCTACTTAATCAGAACTCCTGACCACAGCGAGATTAGGGAGGGCTGGGTCCTTGGACAGTGGCAAAATTTAGTTGACACAAAGTTTTGCTCAGAGAGGTGCCTATTGCCAAGGTGTTTGGCGGAGCATTCATTTTCTTTATGCTTTAGTCAAACTCCATTAGAAAACCCCACTTATTGAAAAAACCACAAAACTAGGGGAGTTTGATGTTATCCACTTCAAGGAAAACGTCCAGCACTGAGCAGAGGAACCCCTGGGCTGAGCCCTGGAACCCAGCTGGTCGGAAATGGAGCGCCCCAACTGAACACAGGACTCGGAGGAAGAGGGTGTTAACTTAGCCTTTAGGCAGCTCTAAGAGCAGCAGGAACGCGGGCTCCGCCGCTGCTCTGCCGGGTAGGACCCTCCCACCAAGGCCGGACCCTCCACTTGTCCAGGCCTCAGCGTCCACATCCCTACAGACAATCATTAAGGGAGTTAACGAATAGCAAGTAACTTTTGTCACGTGGGACGCGGCAAGTCGTTCACAGGACCGGGTGGAGGAAGACCTAAAGATTCATCGAGAAAGCCCCCCAGGGCAGAAACTTGGGGTCTCGGGCACTGCACGGAGGTGACACTCAGTCCCGGTCCCGCGGGGACCTCGTCCGCCCTCCCGCACCGCGCCTGGGCGGGGCCTAGGCTGGCGTGGTCTCCTCCTGCCTGCGGAGCCTGGCGCTTCCCGCAAGCCCGGCAGCCGATCAATGGGACAAACGAGCGGCCACCGCCTCCAAACTCCGCACCGGGTACCTGGCTCACCTGCATTTTATCTTGGGTCGGCCTCGCCACGCCGGCCGTAGCGCCCCAGACCCTGAGCTCCCTTCTGCGCACGCGCGCAGCTACCTCCCCGCCTCTTCTCTCAGCCCCGCCTCCGGGCCAGGGCTCAGAGTCTGCGCCGGTTCCGCCAAGAACCAGGGAAGAAATTGTGCGCATGCGTGAGGAAGAACACACACGCAGTTTATCAGGCTGCGGAGTTCACGTGACCCAGGCCTAATTCTGAGCACCGCCTTATTAGGACAGGTCTTGGGCCCAGGGAGTATGGAGATGGCTGGAGTGCTGAGTGGCGAGGTGCCTTCCGCAGTGCTGGCCCAGACTTGAGATGAGGCCTTGGCAGCCTTGACTAAAAAGTGAGAAATTAAAATACTTTTTAGTGATCTGATGTTACAATGAAAAATAATACAAGGTCACCTGAAATTCATCCACTATCATTTAGGCATAGGGTAAGGCAACACATTCATAAAAACCTTAATTAAAAATTCTGACATTCTGGCTCGGCGCCTGTGGCTCAACAGGCTAAGGCGCCAGCCACGTACACCTGAGCTGGCCGGTTCGAATCCAGCCTGGGCCCGCCAAACGACAATGACGGCTGCATCCAAAAAATGGCCAGGCGTTGTGGTGGGCGCCTGTGGTCCCAGCTACTTGGGAGGCGGAGGCAGGAGACTCACTTGAGCCCAGAAATTGGAGGTTGCTGTGAGCTGTGATGCCACAGCACTCTATCCAGGGTGACAGCTTGAGGCTCTGTCTCAAAAAAAAGAAAAAAAAATTCTGACATTCAGTTTCAATTCCTAAATACTTGTATTTTATTAGTTATGCCTTTCCCATATATTAAGTCTTCATTTAAACACTTAATACTTTGTTAACTGTGGCTTTACTTTTTCAAATATTAAAATTTTTCATACTAATCACTACCATATATTTCAAGAAAGCATGTAGCATATTTTATTATAAAGGAAAAGTACTAGATAATTCATTATTTTATGTCTAGTGAGCTTAAAACCTGATTTGAGTAAGTTATTAAACAATAACTTCAGAACATGATCAAACTGGTTTACCACTGAGAGAAGGCATATGAAAATGTGTTTTGACCAAACAATATTGGGCAGGTATACAGATAAATTATTTCCATTTTCACTATTTTTGCTGTAATGCACTAGATTTGAAGCACCTGAATGTGCTATCAAATGAGAAATTCAGCATTATACATTTGAAGCATTGAGAGATATTAGTCTTTCATTTCCATTTGTTTCCTTCATTGCCTCCCTCTGTCCCACAATATGTTATTCATCTGTCTTTAATTCTACATAAATATGCATTATCTCATGCCTGTTTGCTTTAGGTTCTATGTGCTGAGCTGTAATAAAATGTTGCTTTTGTTATCTGTATACAGCTGCTTGCTTTAAATTACTAGATTCTGAAATAACTTGCCTTACATGTCTAAAATAAAAGAATTATGTGTTTAAAAAAAAAACACACTTTATTGAGAACCCACTATGTACCACGCACCACTGTAGGCTCTGTGGGTACTGCAGTGATCAAAACACAAAATTATTTATTTTTGTATTTTTTTTTTTGAGACAGTGTCTTACTTTGTTGCCCTAGGTAGAGTGCTGTGGTGTCATAGCTCACAGCAACCTCCAGCTCTTGGGCTTAGGTGATTCTTTTGCCTCAGCCTCCCATAGCTGGTACTACAGGTGCCCGCCACAATGCCAGGCTATTTTTTGTTGCAATTTGGCTGGGGCCAGGTTCGAACCCACCACCCTTGGTATATGGGGCTGAGGCCCTACCCACTGAGCCACAGGCACTGCCCTGTTTTTGTCTTTTTAATAATAGCTATCCTAATAAGTGTGACATACTGCATTGTTTTGATTTGCATTTCTCTGATGATTAGTGATGTTGGGCCTTTTTTTTTTTTTATATATTTCTTGCCATTTGTATGTCTTCTTCTGAGAAATGTCTGTTCAGATCATTTGCCCATTTTTAAATTAGGCTTTTCTTTTTCTGTTGAAATGTTTGAGTTCCTTATGTTTTGGATATTAATCCCACATCAGATGAGGGATTTGCAAATTTTCTCACATTCTGTAGTTTGGCTTTTCACTTTATTGAATGTTTCCTTTCACTTTATTGATTGTTTCCTTTGCTGTGTAGAAGCTTTTGAGTTTAATATAATCCCTTTTATTTACCTTTGCTTTTGTTGCCTGTGCTTTTGAGGTCTTATTCATAAAATGTTTCCCCCAACTTGAGATGTTTCTGTCCTATTTTTCTTCTAGTGGTTTTTCAGGTCTTACATTTAGTTCTTTGATCCATTTTGAGTTAATTTCTGTATAGCATGGGAGGTTGGAGTTTAATTTCATTTTTCTGCTTATGGTTATCCAGTTTTCCATTTATTAAAAAGACTGTCCTTTCTTCAATGAGTCTTGTTGGTACCTTTGTCAAAAATCATTTGGCTGTAGATACATGGATTAATTTCTGGGTTCTCTTTCCTGTTCCATTGGTCTATGTGTCTGTTTTTATGCTGATACCATGCTAATTTGGTTACTACAGCTTTATGGTAAACAACGGAATTACTAGCATTTTTAAGTATTTGCTTATTAATGTATCTGTCAGAAAATTATTTTTGAATGAATTTTGCTCAGTGTTGCCATCACAATCAGGACTAGGACTAGGACTTTTGCATCCCTCCCAGGCCCGCATGGCAATGGAGTGGGTGTTCTGTGCTGTTCTCAGCCCCGGCCTTAGCAGTTTCCTGAAGTCTGTTTTCCAACAGTCAGTCAATCTACAATTGCCTCTTCTTCACATGCTCCCTCTCCAGGGATTAACAAACCAAATGTCTATCCCCTACTACCCACTTCTTTTGGCAGGATAAGGAGCTCTACCCACTCTGATCAAAAGTTATTCTTCTGTTATTCTTTGCTCCTGTGCAGATCAGAGTTCTTCTCACCTTCCCCAGAGAACTTTTAGTGTCATTCCATCCTTTTTGACTATGGAGAAAATAATTAGGTCTCAGGAGAAACGATTAGAGCCAAAAGAACAGGAAAAGGAAAGATAACCTATTTCTATTTATGGGTGAATGATAGGATAGCATACTTATAAAACCCAAGGAACCAAGTCTTAAATCCATACTAACAATATGAGAATTCAGTATAGGAGCAGGATATAAAATTAAAAGATAAAAATTACCTTTGTTTATATTTACAATAGCAAACTAGAAAATGTGATGAACTCCAATTACAATAACAGCAAAAAAGAAAAAACATTTAGGAATAAACTTAAGAAGTGCACAAAAGCCTACCTGAGGAAAATTATAAAGCCTTCCTGAAGATACAAAAGTAGACTTGAATAAAAGGAGAAACATTCTTTATTTTTGGATAGGATGACTCAACATCACAGAGATGTCAATTTTCCCCGAGTTAATATGCAAAATTTAATACCATCTTAATTTAAAAACCAAACAAATTGTTTTCTGAGGTTAGATAGGTTGATTTCGAAGTTTTTATAATAAAATAACAATTGACATTAGCACAAGGTGGGAGGGAGAACTAGCCCTACTAGACATTAAACAAAGTGGTATTGATGCGTGAATGACAAAGAGACCAGGGAGTAGAACAAGTTCAGAACAAGTCCAGAAATAGAGCCAAATACCCACAAGCATTGATGCATGCTTAAGATGGCATCTCAATCCTCTGGGACAATTGGATATTTATATGAAAATAGATAAAATGGGATATATACTTCACAGTGTATATCAGAATAAAAAATAAAAATGAAAAGTACTAGACAAACACATGGCATAATTTCTTTATAGCCCAGAAATGGAAAAAGGCTTAGACTATTCCTCAAAATCCAGAAGAAATCAAATGAAAAAAAACAAAAGATTTGACCAAATTGTTTTTTACATAGGAATAATACATGCAAGCTTGCTACCTTTGGTGTAAAAGATTGAATTAGAGTACATTTATGGGAATATTCATATTTGCTTAACTTTATAAAAGGAATCACAGACAGAAGAATCCAGAAATTAATGGACGTGGTTAACTATTTAGGGGTGGGGGATAATGAGGAGGTGAGGGCAGGGATGGCAATGAGACTCCTCTGAGAGAGTTTTATTTAGGAGCAGATAGTTTTGTAGGGCCTGAAGCACTTTTTGATCTTGGATGCTGCTATAGTTTGGATGTTTGTCCCCCAAAACCTCATGTTGAAATTTGGATCACCAGTGTTAAGGGAGAGGCCTAATGGGAGATGTTGGGTCATGGGGAGAATCCCTCATGAAGGGCTTAATGGCATCCTTGGGTAATGAGTAAGTTCTTGCTATATTTGTTCCTGTGTACCTGGTTGTTAAAAAGAGATTGGTGCCTCCCTCCCTGGTCTCTCGCTTCCTCTCTCGCCACTTGATCTCTGCACATGCCAGCTCCCCTTCACCCTCGGCCATGAGTGGCTGCAGCCTGAAGCCCTCACCAGAAGCAGATGCTGGCACCATGATTCTTGTGCAGCCTGCAGAACTGTGAGCCAAATAAAGCCCTTTCTTTAAAAATTCCCCAGACTCAACTATTCCTTTATAGCAATACATATGAACTAAGATATGTACCTCATTAAGAATACGAAATCATAAACATAAAACAAGGCATGAAAGGGTGTTCTGTGCTTTTCTCAGCCCCGGCCTTAGCTGTTATTTAAATATAACACACTGTATTTTAATTGTCTGGCACATCTATATAATAACATAGACTAAATTCTGGCTTTTAAGGGCCAGATGCTTCATGAAGGTTTTATAATTTTCCTCATGTAGGTTTTTGTGCATTTCTGGCTTGTACAAGTTGAGCCCTGTTTCTTCGAGAACTACCCAAACACCTCGTTTGGACAGAGCTTCAAAGATTATATTCATATCATGCCGCATTCCCTGGCCCTGCAGCTTCATGTCACATCACTGAATGAATGGTCAGTGACAGTATCCCTGCAAGTCATTTCTGCCCTGGGACAGCCAGCAATAATCCTGCATTGAGACCACTGCAGACCACAGAAACATGTATCGGTAAAGACACTCCCAACTCAGCCTTCCCTTAGCCTTAGTGGATTTCATGTTAACTGGAGACCACTTTGTTATTTATAACTTAATTTCCCCTAATTAACCTTTTTTTTTTCTTGTGCAAAGCTTCAGAATGGCTTTTGCCATATTTTGCTTTGTCTCCTTATCTCTGGCAGCATCTGTGACAACATTAGTTTTTCTTGATATATTTTTGTACATGTTTGCTCATGGCAGAGTTGGAAGGGCTGGGGCTGTCCTGCTTGCCCCTTCTGGAAGTGCCTGTTTATTCCCTCTTTTTCTAATGTGCAGCAGAAAAAAAAGAAAAAAAGGTTGGACACCACCCCTGCAGCTTGCCAACAGCACATTTTCTTTCTGTCTTTTCTTTTGTTTCCTTTTAAGTCAGGCAATCGATGGATGGGAGACAACGAAATGAAAGGAAGCAAAGTGGAGTGCAGCTTTTGACTAACTGAAAAATCACACACAAATAAATCTTGGGAAGATAGTTGCCCAAGTTCAAACATAAATCACATTAGGAATGTGGGATTCCAGCTAATCTGGTTGTACCCATAGAGTTACACATTTAACGACAACTCTTTAAAATTGCTCTTTTAACCATGGCCACTCAGCTGAATCTTTGTCCTTGGGCCTTCTGTCTTAGAAAGAAATGAAATTTGGAGATCAGCCTATATGAATCTGCTTGTGTGCTTTCCCTGAGAGGAGAAGGAACTGTGGGATAATAGTAATAACATCATTTCTATCTTCAGGATCTCATAAGGCGGTCACTAAACTTTAATGCCAGTTCTTCCAGCAATTTGCATAGGAGTCACTAATACCAGGCATTTTGCTTATAAATTTGCTCCTGTAAAGCAATGTCCCATGTAGTCTAAGCAAGAGTCACATTTCTATGCATGCTTGAGTCCAGTGGAAAAGTTTTAACTCGGCCTATTAAGAAATACATACATTGCATATAACTTCAGAATTTGTCTCCCTCTCTGTTTCATTGAATGCATTTTTCCTTTACGTGGGGCTGTAAACAGCTACTGGTTGGAGACCCCTGGATGACTGCGTGGCTGCCAGATTCTGGTTTTGAGACTAGCTGAATGTTATGATGATTAAACGGTGGCTGCAGGTACAACCAGATGCAGAGATGATGTCTGCAGTGAAGACATCTAGAAGTTTTTAGAACCGTGAGGACTGTTAAACTCAGGAAGGTGAACACTGTGGAGGAAATATCTAGGAGAAAGTTTTGGTGACCCACGATTATGAAGAGAGCTATTTTCCCAGAAAGCTAACTGGCTATTGAAATTCAACAATAATTTTCTAGGAAATGAAAAGATATCACATCTTTTGATTTTAAGAATGGCTTATCATTTAGGCTTTTCTAAGTTGCATAAGGAGTGCTAGGAGCGGTTCACCAACCTAGGTGCGTATATAAAAATTACTTGAAAAGTGTTAAAATGCAGATTGCAGGTCCTACACACAGGGTTTCTGGTTCTGCAGGCATGGATCGGGTAGAGCCCAGAAATCTGCCTTTAGGAGAACTATTTCAGGTCATTTTCATACTGGTGATCTTTAGACCGCATTCTGTTTAACACATTTTCAGTGTCTCACTGGAACTCTAGGTGATCTTTAAAAGTAGTCATGAAGACTGCCATAAGCATTTTCCATGTCATTACATAATGTCAAATAGAAAAGAACAGATATAAATAAGAAGCATAGCATAAGATCATTGCGACACCTGAAACAGTCACCCATATGAATGAAATCAGGATGCATTCCAGAAAGTCAGCCTCACTTGTGTCAGATTTGCGTGGGCAGGCAGTGACCCACTTGTTCTCCTTCCCCATCCCAAGCTTTGTGATGGAGTGAAAGGGACAGGGACCCACAAACTGATCACTGCCACTTCCTTCACAGCTGGCTTTTTCTGAGGTTCTGAATCTGGGAAGCAGCCTGGGAGGAGTGGAGGGAGGTAGGAGAGACATTTCTATTCCTGCCTTCCATGGCCACCTCCAGACAGTAGATTGATGATTGCCATGGTTGGGGGAAAGGCATAGGGAGGGACCCTGGCACCTTTTCTCACGCCCAGCGGTCCCTCTGCATGGCTGTAGTGCCAGCCCAGTGGCCCCGCCTTGGCTGTCCTGATGTTCCTTGTGGGCCACCCCTCAGTGAGCAAACTTCCAGGTGATACCAGCCCCTCCCATTTGTTCCTTTAGCCCTAATGTCACCAGCGCTTTCCGTAGTTACTAATCTCAGGGTTACCTTTTCTTTTGTGGTTTTCAGTACTTACGACACTTTTGTAACTAACTTTCTTATATTAAATCCCACCTGTTTGAAATACCTCGCTTCTTTTTCCTGACCATACCCTGACTAACACAATGAAACTATGGCCATTTATTTTCTCTCCCTCTTTTTTTTTTTATATTTTATTTTGTGTATCTGTATTACTTTACTTTAAACTGACAACTTTAAGATATAATTCACAAGGCACAAAATCCATCATCTTAAAAAGCACAGTTTGGTGATTTAATTTCATGTAAAGTATACATGTCTTCTTGGAGAGTAAAGAATATATGCAGACTCAGCACGATGGCTCACATCTGTAATCCTAGCACTCGGGGAGGCCCAGCCAGGTGGATTGCCTGAGCTCAGGAGTTGGAGACCAGTCTGAGCAAGAGTGAGACCCCCATTTCTACTAAAAATAGAAAAAGTTAGCCAGACATCATGGTGGATGCCGATAGTCCCAGCTACTTGGGAGGCTGAAGCAGGAAGATTGCTTGAGCCCAGGATTTTGAGGTTGCTGTGAGCTGGGCTCATGCCATGGCACTCTACCCAGGGTGACAGAGAAAGAATATATATAAAAAAAAAAAAAAAAAAAAAAAGAGAAAGACAATATGTAGTTCTCCAGAATTTTGCTTTTGCGATGTATTACAATTAACGTGTTAACTAAAATCTAGTTTTACATGATTTTATCGTTTTAAACACATTATTAACTCATGTTTTCATGCCCAAAGTTAACTCTTGTTTGCACTTATCTTAGCTATTGGAATTTTTTTCTCCAAAGTCTCAAAAAATAGACAACTAATATTTATAAGTAAAAATAGAAGATCATTAAACAGACATTAAATTCAAAACACTAGCATACCAAAAAAAACTATGTGGAATACAATAAAGAAACTGTACTTATTCTTCAAATTTACCTCATTCTTTTGGTAGGGAATATGTGTCGTATCTGAGAATATATTTGAAAATTTAAAATGAACAACACATCCCAAGACACTTAGCATTTAAGTAGAATTTATTGTCTATAGAAGTCTCTTGGTGGCTCAGCTTATAGCACAGTGGTTATGGTGCTGGCTACATACATTGAGGCTGGTGGGTTCAAACCTGTCCCGGGCCAGCTAAACAACAATGACAACTGCAACAAAAAAATTGTCGGCCTTTGTGGCAGGCTCCTATAGTCCCAGCTACTTGGGAGGTTGAAGCAAGAGAATTGCTTAAGAACCAAGAGTTTGAGGGAGCTGTGAGCTGTGATGCCACAGCACTCTATCGAGGGTGACATAGTGAGACTCTATCTCAAAAAAAAAAAAAAAAAAAAAAGAAGTCTCTTGGTACTTTCAAACTCCAGATCCATTGTAAAAAAACACTGATGAGACAGGGCGTGGTAGCTCACACCTGTAATCCCAGCACTCTGGGAGGCCAAGGCAGGTGGGTTGCTTGAGCTCAGCAGCTGAAGACCAGCCAGAGCCAGAGTGCGACCCCGTCTCTAAAAATAGCTTGGTGTTTTAGTGGGCACCTATAGTCCCAGCTACTCAGGCAAGGGAATTACTTGAGCCCAGTAGTTTGAGGTTGCTGTGAGATGTGATGCCACAGTACTCCACTGAGGATGATGAAATGAGACTCTGTCTCCCCCACCCCAAAAAAGAAACACTGATGAAATTGAAATCAGTCATAGTAAGACCAAAAATGAAGGTTCTCATTACATGGAATTCATTCGAATGCTCAAAAATATTAACAATTTCAGACTAGCCTGCCTTCCTTTTCCTCTTTGAAAATGAGCATCAGTTAATATACATAGCATTTTATATACTGGCTGATGAAATCAAACTTCACTGATTACTACAGGCCAGGGTAGAGCTGGAGATAGTTACCATCCACAAGCCCTTACCTACTCTGGACCACCATCTCCCTCTGTGTTACAGAGAAACCTGCTCTGTAAAGATAGTTTAGGGTGAAGAAATGAGGAATATGGCAACCATGTACTAAGCATGGCACCTCAGCACCCCTTCCTGTCCAG